>JAMKCH010035640.1:0-38518 GCA_023653785.1 Ophioderma brevispina
AATATAACAATTACTACATCATCCCATCAAAATAATTCCATATTGGTATCGATGTTTTAGATTGTGACTCATATGACACTAACATTTTTTTTTATGTTTTCCACCCTGTAGGACTCTAAAACAGCTCTAACATTACACATGTTGACCAGGATGCCAGGATTTGCGGACTAAGTGCCGTCCTATTTGTAAGGAATTTAACTTGACAAAGGCGCCATATGTCACTGCCACAGATAAGGTAAAGTTAGTTTTTTCAATTCTCTGCTGCTCCATCTTAATCCCAACACAGCTGTTTTTGGAAAGTCATTTATATATAAAACCAGAATAAAACTAAAATACAACGGCGACACACTTTTGACAACTAAATTTGCATTATTTTGTAACCCAATGACTCACCTGTGTAATTTAACGAAATTTCATTGCGGGCAAATCATAATTTTTTCCTTTAAAATCCAATTTTAAACACGTCCTCTTATTGAGACTTGGCATATAGCGGGCCGCTATAACCTACAATTCATGAACTTTGATAGGCCTATATGGCAAGATTCCTACCATAGATTTTTCTGCTTTTTGCAAAGGCAGTAGCTCTTGCTTCCCTACTTATAACAGTTGTCAAAACTTGTGTCGCCCTGCTTAACATTGCTCTCAAATAAAAGAGGCGATTTCATGGGGTCAAACAGCTATGCTAATTTGTGGCTGTGTCAATGCCACAGATAAGTAAAGATCAGGGGTTCAATTCCCACCACTACGTCTAAAAAGTACTCCCAGTCCATGATGAAGTTTGTGTTTAGGGTTACAGACTTGCCTATGATAAGATAGACTTCTCTAGGGTGTTTGCATATTTTGCTTGCATAAAGATATTCAGCCTAATTATTACCTATTTAGGTCAAAAGTGTTTAAATTCTCTCATTGAAATTGCGAGGAACTGATGACTTCAAACTTGGGTTTGCATGTCAGGCTTTGGTCAGATTTCCAATATTGCTATAGATTGAGGTGACATGTGACGTCAAAGGCTGGCAAGTACAACGCATGCCCCGGCATTATGCGTGAGCACCTGCAGGGCTTGTGCTTTTAAAAATTCCCGCTCAATCGGCGTGATAAGGCTTTAGAATGCGGTACTGTATAGGTAATAGGGTTTCTTTTCATCAAACATTTCAATGTAAACAGGTACTAACTTGTTGTTGTAAACTTGATGGCACCAATCTATCTATATTTCATCCAATCTGCAAAATGTCATTTGATCATGCAGCTAATTTGCATATTATTACTAAATGTTTAAATCACCACATTTAAATGGAACAAAGGCTGTAATTGGGTAAACAGTTTGCTATATTGCATCCAATCTGCATTATGCAATTATAAAATAGTTACCAAAATACAAGCAAACAAAGAGTATTTTTTGTTTCTTTTTATCAGAATCAAGGACAGCTTTACAATTTGGCGTGAAACACAGTCTCTTGAGAGATGTCAACTTACTTATCAGCATGAAGATTGATTTTAATGGCTTTGATTAGGTATTTGATGCTCCTGAATGGATGGGTAAAACGAATAATGATTGTTTTGAGTATGAGATGGTAGATGGAATTTTTTGAGTGTGTTGGGATTGAAAATGTATTGGGATTGAGAGTAGGGTTGAAGATTGTTTTAAGATTTTAACTGTTCAAGATTGAGACCTTTTGGTGTTTAAGACTAAGGTGAGATTCATTATGATTGGACTGTGGGGATATAGGTGAGACGTTTGGGGTTAAGGAAGGTTGAGATGTTTAAAGATTAGGCCTGTTGGAATTGGAAACGGTTTTGGATTTAGAACTAGAAGGTGCAGATGGTTTAAGATTGAGACTGTTTGGATTGAGACCTGTTTTGGGATTTAAGACTAAGGTTTTGAGATTGTTTATGATTGAGACAGGGATTGAGACTGGTTTGTTAAGATATGGTTGAGATTAAGGATTGGGACTTTTGGATTGAGACTGTTTGGGGTTTTTTATTTAAATAAGGCCACATTAAGATTGAGACTGTTTGGAATTGAGGATTGTTTGGATTGTAAGATAGGTTGTGAAGATGTTTAAGATTGAGACTGTTAGGGATTGAGACTGTTTTGACTAAGGCTGAGATTGTTTAAGATTGAGACTGTTAGGGATTGCGGATCGGTTTTGGGTTAAGGACAAGGTTGCAGATGGTTTGCGATTAAGAATGTTGGCATTGAGACCGTGTTTTGGGTTAAGACTAAGGTGGAGATTGTTTACGATTGAGATTGTTGGGATTGAGAAATACACTACTTAGTCCAGTGGTGTAGATGAATTAAAATCTCAATTGATGTAATGCTAGGGGTACAGTGCTGTGAAGTCCACAATAGCCTTGTTAGGAAATTATTATGAAATGTCCATCTAAAAGTTGTTCCCGTGCCACATGCCCACTTGGCTGGTCAAACAACATGTTCAAATTTTGTTACCCCTACCTCAGAAATATTGTTAACAATTCTCTCAGTTCAGGCTTCTTTCCCGCAGGACTCCGTCAAGCCATCTATAACCCCATTTGAAAAAGATCCTCCTTGACAAACATCAACTGTCTAATTACAGACCGTCTCTCACTACCATTCCTTGGCAAAGTTATTGAGAAGGTTGGTTTCGGCTCACTCAGGTAGTCAGAGTAAATGAGAGAAAACACCGTGCTGATCCTTCAGTCTGCCTATAGGGACATGGTCCGACAGCACTGAGACCACTCTGTTGATGGTTCATAATGACATCTTGAAGGCATCGATGATCAGCATGCAACTTTTCTTTGATGCTTTGATTATCTATCCAGCGGCCTTCGATACTGTCGACCACGGATTCTTCTTGAACGGCTATCTAAAGACTTTGGAATAATTGCAATGTCAATGCTTGTTCAAATCTTACCTTACAAATAGATCTTGTAGGGTTAATGTAAATGGAAGTATCTCTGACATCAAACAACTCCATATGGTGTTCCTCAGCCCCGGGCGCAGTAATAGAGACCCCAGGCTTTCACCTACTATACTCGTATCGTTGATTAGATCATTGAACATCACAACCTTAATTATCATGTTTATGCTGGACGCTTTGTCAAGATTTATGTAAGATTTGATCCAAATGTTGATGGTGACGCCGCCAGTTTGTGCACTTACAGATGGCAAAGGTGTGTGGATGACCTTCAGTCATGGAGTTTGAGCAATAGGTTTTTAAAAATTGAATTAAAAAAATCTGAGTTTTATTTTGTTCTAGGCATCATTTTGAGTCCCTGAAACATCATACTCTTTTACTTGGGCCAAAGAAATTCAATACTTACTCGATCCGTAACCTTGGTTTACTTTGATAGGTCCATGACCATGTGCAATCACATCACTGCTTTGTCACGCTCCCATCACGGTGTTTGCACAATCTCAATCGTATTCGTAAACACCTTGAAGATATCTGAGACATTTCATAAATATTGTTTGCACTCTTATATTGTCTAGATTAGATTAGTGTAATCACTCATGTATGGTATTGATAAGAAACCTCTTCCATCGCCTTCAGGGTCCTTCAAAACAGATGTGCGCGTCTGATTTTGAGACAACCTACACGCGCGCTCATGCCTTTCCATTACTCCATTCCCTCTTGGTTGCCTATTGCCCAAGGAATTGAATACAACTTCTCCTCATCACGTTTAAAGCTTTTCATCTGAATTCCCCTCAGTATTTGCTTCTTATTTTCAGTACAAGACCACTTACGCACTTTCGCTCCAGCTCACCATCAAATTTCACGTGCCTCGCTCCAATAAACGTCATGGTGATCGGGTCTGTCTGTTGCGGTCCTTATTTGTGGACGCATTTGCCTGTCACCAATCCGTGGTCTTGATCACATTTCAGCTTTTTAAAAGTCATTTGAAGTCTCATCTGTATCCTAAACTGTATTTTTCCCCCTTTCTCTATAGCGCCTTGCCTACTTAGTAAAAGGCGCTTTAAAATCTCATATTATTTATATTATTATTGTTTCAAGGCCGTCTTTTTCTGAATTATGTAGTAGTTATTTTTGAACCAACACATTGTTGTACTTAACAGTTGAAATCATAGCCATAGCTTTATAATTAATTGCAAACACAGGTGGTCTGCGGTTTAGCTCGCCAAGCTCAGCCAGACAACTTCTTCAGTTGTACTGCCGTTTATGTATTTCAAGAATTTTTTTTGTGTTGGGAAAAATTTCTTCGTAGGGGTGCTTTTCCAAAATGGGCATTTTATGAGTTAGGAATGATGTGGCCACCAATCAATGAAGATTGCTTATTCCTTAAGACATGTTACAGGCGACGTTGTTGTTCAAATGGAGCATGAGCGCAAGTGGGTAGGATCCATCAGATTGGATGAAATATTGTAAGAATGAACAAGACGCGGGCTCCGCCTAGCTGGTGAGCGATTTGTATTATGCTGCGACCGAGGTTAGTTGAGGTAAAAGATTTGGTACCGGGAAATGTGGTTATAGGTGTTATCATCACAGGAACTGTATACGGCCCAATTGTATTAAAAGTATAGTTGTATCTACTATGGCATGTCTGAACGACATACGGGGGGGTTGGTAGCTCGACTGGGACCATAACTTACCTCAACATGCTCTGCCGGTCTATCAGCTTCTATACATCAGTGGCCAATAACTTCGAAACCTGGATACCCGATGACCGTACACATTTGAGTTATGTCCAAGATGTTGCAAATTTTTCAATGTTTATTAAGTAAAATAAGAGCAATCTTGACAAGGCACTAATTACAAAAGGCCCCTTTCAAATAACAGAACATGAAGTTTAGTTTATGTTTGTTATTTCTCTCACACGGTGATGGAGAGTCTGCTTGTGGAAATCCCGCGGAGATGACACCAGAACGGGCATCTTCCAAGGTTTGCGGTGGGGAAAGCGAAATCCAAATATTAAAAAGGTAGGACAGTGTTGTTGAAGGAAACAAGTCATGTAATATTGACCAGAACTCAGTTTTGAATTAATATTGGAATTAACTTTTAAAGCTATGGTTTGGTTCAGATAATTTTTCAGAGGGGCCGAAAGTATGAGATAATTAACGGGTGATGGATGACCCAAATGTGGTAAAGGCTTGTTCCGATTTTTGTCTGTCGTGTTCTCTACTCGATAAGGGAGCCTGACAACTTGGATACCTGACCAACAATTACTGTGGGGTAACAAACTTCGGTTTTGATGCTAGACGCTGGGATAATGCTAGTGAAGCGCCCAATACATTGTACTGGCTAATATTGATGGTTATCCATTAAAACGCAGTTTTTTTACATTATCTTGGAAAGAAATGGAATTTGGAAGCTGATGAAATTTCCGGAGGACAATAAGAAAAATACGGCATTTAATCTGATATCTGCAAATCGACGATACCTACTTCTGTGGTAAATCAGGCGAGGGTCCCAAAGTGATCGGAACACACACCTTTAAAGGGGGGATGCCCGATTTAAGTTATAAAGTTTCATGTTGATGTAGAATGGCTTCTCACCCCAAACCTATCTGTAAAGTTTTGCGCCGATATTTTTTCAACGTTTTGAAGCGAGAGCTAAAAAACGTGGGTTGTAATCCCCATAGAGTGCTGTGTAAAATTAATATTGGTCGGCCCCAAAATAGAGCACATTTTGCTCATGAACTACAAAACAAAAATCCTTTAGCCCTAAGATTTTCACAGGGTTAAAGAGAAAAATTAGTAGCTTTTTTGATACCAAAATGTTGACCACTTCCGGAAAATCTGGTCCCTGGGGACGAGGCTAATGAGCGATAGGGCCATGGACGTTTATAAATGTGGCAGACTTGGTTGACGCTCTAATTGAGTAGATTTGATCATTTAAAATCTCTTTTCTCTTTACTGCTTGGGCAACCTATCCTTCATGAATCTATCATCAGCCATGGTTTGAAGTATGTCAGTCGACTAGTTCACCCATTGGGGAGATGTCAATGGCCGACGGTAAAGGTAAAGTTATGATCTCAACCAGGGAAAAAGATACTTTATAGTGTTATTTCACAAGGGTTTATTTTTGCGTGTTTTGCAAATTGACATTCAAACATGAAAATAACCACTTAAATTTAAAATTACTAAATAGCTACTAGTTATTGTCCCGCCGAACGAGTTCGGAACGGGGACTATAAAGGAGAATGAGCAGCGTCCGTCCGCCGTCTGTGAGAAAAATGTTAACACATGTTGTAATGATTTTATCTGGAGTCCCGTAAGGGCAACAATGATGTACCTTGTGGAAAGAAGCGGGTTGATGAGTTCTCGACCCTATTAGGTTTTGGGCTTGTAAAATATGCTAATAAGTATCTAATTGCATAATTTATGAAATTATCCTGCCAGGCCTGTGTACAAAAGTTTTCTTGAGTTCCATAAGGCGTATAAGATATACCTTGGTGGAAGGAAGCGGCCTGGTAGAAGAGTTCTCGACCTGATTAGATTAGGGCCGTATTTTGGGCAAGTTGAGTATCCAAATGAGCTAATTATTAATATGCAAACTCAGAATAATTGCTATGTTTTGACACCGTACACTGGGCTACTCAAAATTTCTGGCTGCATGTGGAAAGCCTATCGAGAGGCCAATCTTTTTTGTCCCCCCGAACGAGTTCGGAACGGGGGACTATAAAATGAGCAGCGGTCGTCGTCCGTCCGTTCGTCCGTTGTCCGTTCGTCCGTCGTTCTGTGATAAAAATGTTAACGCATGTTGTACATGATTTATCTGGAGTTTCCGTAAGGGCGACAATTGATGCAACTTGGTTTTTGAAAGAAGCGGGGTTAATAATTCTTGAACTGATTAGATTTTGGGCATAAAATATGCTAATTTTAGTATGCTAATTTGCATTAATTATGAAAAATTATCCTGCAAGGCCTTTGTACAAGTTTTCTGGAGTTCTTCAAGGCGTATAAATGATTGTAACTTGGTAGAAGGAAGCGGGCTGAAGAGGTCTCAACCTTATTACAATTTGGGCATATTAGGGCAAAATTGAGTATGCAAATGAGGCTAATGAAATGCAAAAAACAGCGTTAATTGCTATAATTTTTCAAACGGTACATCAGATAATCAAAATTCCTGGGCTGCATGAAAGATATCATGGGGGCCATCTTTTTTGCCACTATTGAAAGTACGTGATATATACGGCTTATGTATGGAAATGAGCTAATTATTAAATATGCATAATGCTGGTGTAACTCTGGAAAACAGTACGTTCGGATAGGCAAAAAATTCCTTCGGACATAAGACTAACTATGCCATAGGGGATTTTTTGCAAATATGAAAGTATGTGAGATATGCGGCGATGGTTGCAAATGAGACTAATTAATATGAATTATAGTGCTGTAGCTCATGCCTGAAATGGTACGGCGGACATGCAAAATTCCTTGGCTAAATGAGACTACTATGCCTTAGGGGAGGGGTGGGGTGTTGCCGGGGGGGTGTTGGGGGAGGGGGTGGGTGTCTGCGGAGGTGTGGGGAGGGGGGGGTGGGGTGTGTGAAGGGTGTGGGTGTTGCAGGGTGTTGGGAAGGGATGGGGGTTGGGGGTTGTTGAGGGATGTGGGAGGGGGATGTTGTGTTGCGGGTGTTGGGGATGGTTTGTGCCAGTGGCTTGGGGAATGTTGGTGTTGCAGGGTTGTTGGGGAGTTGTTGGGCAGGGGTGGAGTGTTGCAGAGTGTTAGGAGGGGGTGGAGTGTTACGGGGTATTGGGGGGTGTGGGGTTGTTGGGGATGCGGGGTGCGGATTGGGCGGGGTGTGGGGTGTTGGGATGGGGGTTATGGTGGGTGTGGGGTGGTGCTGGTGGTGTGGGGTGGTATGGGGTCTGTTGGGTTTTGGGGAGGGGGTATGGGGTGCGGTGAAGTGTGTTGGGGAGGGTGTAGGGTGTTGCAGGTTTGTGTTGGGGGCGGGGTGTGTAGGTGTTGTTGAGGGCGTGGGGGTGTGGGGGAGGGGAAGAGTGGCGGTTGTTGGGGAAGGCGGAAGGGGAAGAGTTGTGTTGGTGGGATGGTGGGGTGGGGTTTGCGGGGTTGAGGGGTATGGGTTGCGGGGTGTTGGGGAGGGGAGTGCGGTGTGGGGAAAGGGGAAGCGTGTTACGGGGTATTGAGTGGGGTGGGGTGTTTGCGGGGGTTGGGGTGGTTGCAGGGGGTTGGGTGTTAAGAGGGGTGGGGTTTTGTAGATGGGGTGGGGTGTTGCAGAGTGTTGGGGAGGATGTGGGTGTTGATAGGGGGTGGGGTTTGCGGGATGTTGGGCGTTGTGGTCTGTTGGATGGGTGGTTATTGCTGGTTGTTAGGAGGGGGTGTTGTTGTCGAGTGTTAGGGAGGGGGTGGGGTGTTTGTATTAGCATTATCTCATTAGTGATCGCGATATTCGGCGGGGACTTATTTACTCATCTCGGTAAATACGATTCGCCTTGTTGCCAATTTGGAAGTGATGTGATATAGCAGCTTATGTATGCAAATGAGTCTAATTAAATAGGCATAATTGCTGTATCTCTGAACGGTACGTTGGATAGGCAAAATTCCTTCACTACATGAAGACTACTATGGGCCATAGGGGAGGGTGGGGGGTTTGGGAGGTGGTTAGGTCTTGCAGGTGTTGGGGAGGGGGTGGGGTGTGGCAGGTGTTGGGAGCGGGTGGAAAGTGTTGGGAAGGGGTGGGAGTGTGGGGAGGGGTGAGGGTGTTGGGGAGGGTTAGGTTGTTGGGGGTGTTTGTGGAGGAAAGAGTGGCTTGTTGGCGGGGTATTGGGGAAGGGAGCTTGTTACGGGGTATTGGGGTGGGGTGGGGTGTTGCGGGGGTTGGGGTGTTGAGGGGGGGTCAATTTGGGGGTGGAGTGTTGGGCAGGAGTGTTGGTAAGGGGTGGGGTGTTTGGGATTTGTGGGTGTTGGGGAGTTATGGGGTTGGGGAGTTATGGGTGTTGGGGAGGGGGGTGGTTGTTGGCGGGTGAGTGTTTTGGCGTGTTGGGGAGGGAAGGGGTTTGCGGGTGTTGGGGATGGGGTAGGGTTTGAGTTGCATTTATCGCATAGTGATTCGCGACATTCGGGGGACATTTTACCATCGCGTAAATACGAGTTCACCCTTGTTTAACACCTCTTATGTACCAATGCGCATTTTTACAACACCTGCCACATTTTTGGATCGAGATCTCGATCACATTCACACAGTAAGTTTAAACTTGACTAGATTTTGTTTAAAGCCACAATCAGCATATTTTCTAAATTGACAATGCCCATTGTGCAGATTTGCACTGCAAGACCTCTGGCAGGAAGGTCATTCTTCTATTGTAAGTCACTGCACAACACAACAGTCATCACAGCAGACAATTGTACACTACTTTGTTCATCACTACATAGCAAACTCTTCTCACCACGAATTGATACAGATGGTGCGGGTGGCAACTGCAAGCCAACTCACCACAGCAGACACAGTGTGTGTGTATGCGCGGCGGCACACTTGTGAGATGGGTGTATGTAAACGGAATTAAACTTTCACATGCGGATAAACAAAACCAAATAATTTTTGCATGATTGTATGTGATGAACAAAGTATATGTGATCTCAGACGTTTGTAAAGAAGGCTTTCGTGATTCGCACACCTCGTCCCCCCCAACTTACCTTTTCAAAAAAGTTGAGATTTTAAATATCTTCTTACCGTTAGCCTTAGTAATCCAGGGTGTACCTTATATTCCGTGCAAATTCGGTCGTATGTGTGAGAAAATTTCGCATTTTGTATTTTCTGTCTGTAAACTGACAGCGGAATAAACGGACATAATTACAGCACAGTGGCCTATGGACTGTGGGAAATGTGTGGTCATTTGCTCATACACAAAACCACAAGATCGGGATCAACTCAAACTTTGTGAATAACCTTTTTCTCAAGGGTAGCGAGTGAACAATGAATAAAACACGTGTATGATCACAACATGCACCTTTGTGTTTAATATTTATTTCTTTGCCAATCTAGGAAGGAGTAGAGTGGTGATGCGACATGGTTGCCGTCAGAAAGATGAGACTCGCACAGTGTCCATTATGCAGCTACTGGATTGAAGTAAAGGGCAAACGCCATGCATCTGATAGGTGAGCCTTTATAGGCTGGTATTTTCAGAGGAGTCTCAACTTTGTCCATGGGTTTCAAACATGGTTAGTCCTTTGTTCCTTTTAGAAATTATGTAAGTGGATGTAAAAGTGAGAAATTCTTCATGGATGGGGTGAATCAAGGCCTCTCGACTGTTCCCGGTTATTCTTTAGATAGGCTCGAACCCTTATTTCGCTGATTACCAAAATAATAACGAACAGGCAGGCGGTGCGGTGTCACACACGGTCAAAGTTCCATACTATAAAGATTAACATTGTTCACTACCTCTGTGTTAAATAGCAATCACGCTCGTCAAAGCAACTATGAACACGCTATAGCGCACACTATTTTGGAAGCCATTTTGAATCTGCAAAAAACACCTATTCTGATCGTTTGCGACAGTAACTTTCTGAACAACCAATGCCTGATGATGTTCTTTGATATCTAATGAATCATTTTAGAAGCGAGGGTCGCCTGGCAAATCAACAAGAAAGGGCATTTTTCCTCACTGTACGTTTGGGGTGTAATAGGCTTGGTCAGTCAACATCTAAGCTTCCCCTGGGCTCGCTGATTCAAGATGACCGCGCCGACGGCTCTAGCCTTTTTTATTACTCTATCGGTATGGGTGGAATGGCCATCCATGAAAAAGATTTCTCACGCTGTATAAAACATCACACTTTCAAGTATGTTGAAAAAAAGGTCCATTCATGGATAACTAACTGTGGCTTAAACCCAGTTTTACAGTTTAAAGCTGACTCGATAGATTTTGAAATATAATTTTTTGTGTAGTAATTAAAAATAGTCAACAGAACTAAAGATAGTCACCTAAAATGCATATTCCAAAATTGGAGATGAATCAGAATTTTATTTTCATGGCAGTAGCATTATGTACGGTATAAGCTGTGCCATAGATACGTGTATTTAAAAAAATAAAAATTCCACCTCCGAATTTTATAACAAAATTGTGCCTTTGCTATATGAAGGACTTTGATTTTGATCTTAGTTATTTCACACAGTGGATTATTATATGGCCAGGCATTATGTACATGCAAAAAACATGATTGTTTGAAAATTGAGGGCGGGCTCTTCGGAAAATCGGTGAGTCAGCCTTAAGACTCCTTTCAGTAACCATTAATGTTATATATGTCATCATGTTAAGTGGACTAAGGTGAAGGATTTGAAGCAGGTTAGGTGAGACATGAACTGCAGTCACCAAATTAGGCATGATAGATTCATATCGTGTGAATGTTACAAAATCTCTAGTTGTAGTGGCAATTGTAATCCATAATTGTAATCCACCCCACACCTCTTGATGTTCTGCATATATAATGTCTTTTATATTTGTTCTGTTCAGTCCTAAATGTAATTTGGTAGCCCTGCAAAATGTTAAAGGGGATAGATATCGGAACTCTTTTCCTATAGAGTTTCCACTTCACTCAATGTTAGCAACTAACAAAGGTGGCTGATTGCCCAGAGTAATCATCATTCAATCAATCATGTTCTGTTTTACTGTCCAAGGTGTGATTTAGATTAAGCTATTTGAAACATCTCGCATACATGTTCTGCAGAATCTGAAATATTTCCGTAGTCGTAATAGTAAGGATATGCCACCTACAGAACATGCATTGACTCCATAGATCGACATTGATGAGCAAAATATAGTGAAGTTGTTTGTTTGTTTATTTCAGATGGGACATACTCCACTGATGCTTGCTCACAAGACAGAAGTAGTCCAGATGCTATTGCATCACTCTGCGGATATACACATAGAAGATGAGGTCTGTATTTGAAGTGACATTCAGAGATTTGATAGTGTTCATAACCACTTCTATTTTGTCCTATAGCTAGTTCTACAAATGACTACAAAATAAACCACTGCTATAAACCGAAGTAGCGCTGTGTTTTAATTTTATGAGTTATCCAAAGGCCGGATCCAGGCATTTAATACAAAAAAAATCATCCTAGTTTTAAAACACAAATATTGTTGTCTTATTCATTTGGGGTATTTGTTAACAGCAAAGCAGCCTCTTAGTAGCAGCTTAGCAGTGTCAATTATAGAATAGTTAGAGCAGTCTCAGTTACAGCAACAGCAGGCTCAAGGTCCGTTCATACTTAAGGTCCGTTCCTACTTCACTGCATTGCAGTGCTGCAATGCAACCTACCAAAATTGTTACTGCAATCACTTGCAGTATTGCAATGCAATGCAGTACTGCAACAAAGTTAAAATTATTTTAACGTGTGATGCAGTAAGATGCAGTGGGGTGCAGTCAGTGGTGCAGTATGCCAATTTCCTGCAATCCTTCGCAAGTTTACTGCAACATACTTGCAACCCGTTTGACCTGCAGTGCCGAGTTTGCCTGCAGTAAATTTATAGTGAAGCGGAAGTGATGAAAACCATGGTAGTAAATTGAATGACACAGCAATGCAGTTGCAGTGAAGTATGTATACGGACCTTTACACTACAATAAAGTGCAGTGCGCTGCAGTAACAATTATATCGATCACTTTTTACTGCAACTTGATTGCAAGCCCACTGCAATTGCAAACGTTAAAACAAATTTAACTTTGTTGCATTGCAGCATCTTGAGCCCAGAGACTGCTATTCAGGCAACGCAACTCACTGCAGGCACTGGAAGATGGAACAGTTACAGCATAGCAGTCTTTGTTAAAGCATAGCAGTCTTTGTTACAGCATAGCAGTCTTTGTTACAGCATTTAGCAGTAGTCTTTGTTACAGCATAGCAGTCTTTGTTACAGCATAGCAGTAGTCTTTGTTAAAGATAGCAGTCTTTGTTGACAGAATAGCAGTCTTTGTTCAGCATAGCAGTCTTTATGTTAAAGCATAGCAGTCGTCTTTGTTACAGCATAGCAGTCGTCTTTGGTACAGCATAGAAGTCTTTGTTACAGCATATGCAGTATCGGTTGTTACAGATAGCAGTAGTCTTGTTAGCAGCATAGCAAGGTGCTTGTACAGCAGGCAGTCGTTTGTACAGCTAGCAGTCGTTTGTTACAGATAGCGAGGTCTTTGTTACAGTATAGCAGTAGTCTTTGTTACAGCATAGCAGTAGTCTTTGTTACAGTATAGCAGTAGTCTTGTTACAGCATAGACAAGTAGTCTGTGTTACAGCATAGCAGTCTTTGTTACAGCTATAGCAGTCTTTGTTAACAGCACTAGCAGTCTTTGTTACAGCATAGCAGTCTTTGTTACAGCATAGCATTCTTTGTTACAGATAGCCAGTCTTTGTACAGGGCAAGCAGTCGTTTGGTTACAGCATAGCAGTCTTTGTTAAAGCATAGCAGTCTTTGTTAAAGCATAGCAGTCTTTGTTACAGCATAGCAGCTTGTTAAAGCATAGCAGTCTTTGTTACAGCATAGCAGTCTTTGTTAAAGCATAGCAGCTTTGTTACAGCATAGCAGTCTTTGTTACAGCATAGAAGTCTTTGTTAAAGCATAGCAGTCTTTGTTACAACATAGAAGTCTTTGTTACAGCATAGAAGTCTGAGTTACAGCCATGCAGTCTTCAGCATAGAAGTCTTAGTTACAGCATAGAAGTCTGAGTTACAGTATAGCAGTCTTAGTTACAGCAAAAGCGTTATAGTTACAGCAAAGCAGTCTTAGTTACAGCATTAGTAGTCTTAGTTAAAGCATAGCAACCTTAAGCATAGCATATTAATCTTATTTATAGTCCTATTATTTTCCTTCGAGTCAGTGACGTCAATGCGTTCATACAGATGTTTGACATGGCCACAAATTTTGCACCGAATTTATACATGCGCTCCAGGGCTTAAATAAGGAGCGATGGTAATGCTGCGCGATCACTGCATACCATCCTGACGTCACTGACTCGAGGAAGGTAAAAGCACTATACAATGCATACGCAGCCGATATAAAACCGGGTTTGTCACAGGCCATTTTTAGGAACTGTAATTTTGATTCGGCAAGTTGTAGTGAACCAACCGGGTTTGTGGTAAAAAAAGGTTAGTGACTCAAACACTAAGCTCTCTGTTGTGCAGTAAATGGTGGAAGATTTTTTGAGTTAAAAAAAACAAGGAGTTAGTTGTGATCAAACAAGAAAATGACCACATCTTCTATTGTTGCTAAGGGTTAAAGTGTTGTATCATCTTCAAGAGGGGACGTCGGGATTGCCTTTGGGCATTGTGATGTTTCTGTGGTAAAATGTTGACCCAAATGTTATAAATGCTAAACATTATTGCCATGCTGTTTCCATTTTGCACCATTGTTGTGCCACTTACAGTATTTAGGTCCTGGGGTAATGCCCCAGTGTTACCCTCTCATGAGTGGTCAAAAGGTCATCTAGTGGTCATCAGGGGCGGGGATCGGGAAAATGATCAATGGGGGTGCAGTCCTCTAGCACGCAGGGTATGCCCCCACCCCCCCAATCCGCTATGGGTCAAATTAGATGTCATGGCCAAAACGATGCATTATAATTGGTGTATCCACATATATTGATCAAATCAGTACACTGCTGAAATGAGGTCCTTTACACCAAGTTGACTGAAAATATGCATTTCCCTTCTGAGAGTGGGAATGCCCCAAATTACCATAATAACACCCCTAAAAAGAGAATAGGGGCTCGACAGTGAACCCCCCCAGGACACACACTGTCGACCTTAGCTCTTCCTCAATTCCGTTTTGGCTGTTAACCAAGACGGACGCGTGTTACCGCAGCTCGCTTAAATTACAGCCAAAATTAACTGAATTTTGATACGACAGTTGTCGTCTCATACGGAATACTCCTACACTTACCCATATCTATGCTGGAATTATACTGGATTATATACTGGATTTATATCGCACTTTCGGACGGGATAAACGGAGACTTTTACACAAAACAATTACACCGTCGAGAGCTCTTGTTTTGTATCGCTTTTTTGGCCGCCATTGCGTCATAGTGATCTGTGTAGCGGGAAACAAGGTAAACAAAGGCAGCCATTGACGCACGGTTGCTGCTTTGACTGCCTTTTACTATATGTGTGAGTTTGTATTTTATTTGTTATCGGCTTGCTCGCTCACAATCTTATGTGGTCGGTTTGCGTATTAATTTTTATTATATGAGGCGTGTGGTATCCTTAATAAAATAGTGTGAAAACTGTGTTTGAAAAAATTTCTTTAACGCGTTCGTTACTCAGTTACCGAGTTGGTTTTTGTGTCTTGACGTTGCCTACCGGAGACCTCCACGGCACTCTGGTTATTTTTCTTTACGGTATTTTTATTTGCGCACACTATTCCATCTAGCAACTCACGCTCACCCCGTTCAAATAGCTCACAATTGCCGTTCGCTGCCCGGCCTCTATTCATGATGGGAACCCCATCCTTTTATTGTGTCGAACACAGGCATGTTCACCGCACCAACCTGTGCGCCTTCTTTCTGTCCGACTTCTGATGTTCATGGGGCAACCATTCAACATGGGTACGCCGCTCGTTTGTGCGTTTCACGGGAAGGGGGGGTGGTGCTCGGCCTCCGGTCCGGGGTGCTTCCAAGGCATCCCGCTGCTGCCTGGGATTGCTTGCCAAGGTGAGGTAGCTTCGGCTGCTTCGCGAAGCGTTGATGGGATGGCTTCGGGCCGTCTCCTTGCCGTATCATCGCCTGCTGGCTCGCCTGGTTCAGCTTTAGGGGCTGCTCCGGTGCTGGCTGGCGCGGTCTGCGCTGGGTTGGCGGCTGCGGGCATTCCGGCGGTGGTGAGAGGTGATGGCCCAGTCGCCCGGAGCTGATCCAGCGCCGTTGATGTCCACACCCAACGGGGTTGCGGTCCCGGTGTTCTTCCGGGCCACTTCGACCGCGACCACGGTATCCATCACTTCGGAGTTATGTCGTCGGCAACCCTGGGGTGGGCGGGGGCTTCGGTATCCCTTGGCGGGATGCCGCAGGTGCTGGCTTCTCTTGCCACACCCCGCATGTCTAGCCTTTCTAGTCATGCAGTGCCGTTCCTCAGTTGACGGCGCCGCAGGCTGCTCCGGGCCCTTCGGGGCTTGGGTAGCGAGTGGCGCTCGCGGCTTGGCCCGCTCAGAACGCCCCTCAGCTGACTAGGTCGGCTCATCAGGCCTCTCTTGCGGGTACTCCTGCGTGGTTGCTAGTGCTGGTCCGCCGCCATCTGCTTTCCGCGGCGGGTCCCGCCTAATGTGGGGTACCCGTGGTTGCCTCTGCCACTGGCGTTCCTGCGGGGCAGCCTTCTTGGTCTACCCCTGCGGGGACACGTACCTTCTGCAGCCTACCTTCTCAGTTACGCTGCGTCTCCGTACGTGGCCTACCCACCCCAGTCGAGCGTACTTCTGGGGCTGGTCAGTCTGGTATGGTCTTTCGACCGGCTCCCGTTGCGGAGCCCCTTCCAGCTTGTCCATTCCGCGCCTTCCGCCGTCGCTGCCCAGCCGCAGGCTCCAGGTGCTGTCGGGGCTTCTTCTGACCCGCTTTCGAGCAGGCCATTTGCGCCACTGCTGCGGCATTTGTCTCCTTCCTGGGAGCCATCAAGCTCTGCGGTACATCCTGGTAGCCGGGCCAGGGCAGGCGGTCTACCCGTCCCCTACCCTTCGGCTTACGTGCCTGGGACTGAGGTTCGTCCCCACACTTCTCGTCCTGTAACCCTCGTCAGGGTCGGGCTGGGTGCAGTCGATCCTCATGGCTCCTGCGGCACAGCCTATGCCAGTTGGTTTAGTCCCTGCGGGAGGCCCTGTTGTCGCCGCCCAGGTGGCGACGCCTGGCCCTCGGCCTTCTTCTTCCTCTCGTTCTGTCTGCCCACCGTCCTCTCAGGACTCTAACCGGCCGCAGACTTCCGCTGTTTCGGAGGACAGCGCGGGTGGGACTCAGACTCAAAGTTGGTCACCTTGGTGACACTCCTTCGCAACCTTCGACGTCCGCATCATGCGGAGGGGGTGGACTTCTCTTCCCGCGTGGCACCCCCTCCTGTGCGTGCTCAGGGCGGCCGAGGCTCTTGGCCTGTCTTGCGGCCCGAGCGTCGTGCGGAGGATGGACAGCTCAATCTGTCTTTCCCATCCTCCCTCCGGAACGCGTCCAGACGTGTCGCTTTCCCCCACATACGTAGTCTACTGTGAAGCGCTCCGGGAGGTCACTCAGAAGCGCTCACGTAAATCACCCAGTGCAAACTTTCGCCAGTCGCTAGAACTGCTGAAGGGACGATGGACTCCTTCCTGATGACTCCGACCATTGAATCTTGACCTAGAGCAGCCAAGTTGCACAGGCAGGTTGCTCCGGCTGGCTTCTCCCCCTTCTGGTAGGACCACTGAGTGCACCTAGACCTGGCGGTGACCTCTGGTATAAGACTATGCGCTTTCTCGATGGTCCACGCCCACGACATCAATCCTCGTGGTCAGGGTGGAGCTTTTCTTTCTCCCTGCTCTCCCCCGGAAGCCTCGGATCTTTGTGTCCTATCCTCGCTAGTGACTCGGCAGACAGAAGGTTCAATGTCTTGGCTCGTCGCCTGCGCTTCCGTGCGACGCGAGAACGCCCGCTTCACACTTCGCACCTTGAGTTCTGATCTCGCGTCGGAACTCTCCAAGACCCAGCCCGAGTCGCGGGACGTTCTCTTCGTGATGTTCGTTCGGTGACCTCACTGGGGCTTGCGTCGGCGGAGCGTGTGGAGTCGGTGCAGGCGCTCAAGGATGCCCAGAAGCGAAAGATCTCCTCACGGGATCTTCGGCCAAGAAGAATGAAGAAGCGCTCTCGCTCTTCTTTCTTCTTCCAGCCGTTCTGGGGCCGAGCAGGCAGCCGGCACCGCCTCCGCAACCAGAAGCCGCCGCCGGCCACTTCTAATCTACCCAGAAGTCCTTGGCCCTGCCGAATACCGCCCCCCTCCCAAAAAGCAAGGCGCCTGGGACGGGGAAGAAGTCTTCGTCCGGAGGTCACGGCGGCCCCCGGGACCCTCCTCTCCCTCGGGGGAGGACCTTACCACCTCCGGTGGCGGCCCCCACCCCCCCTTTCCTCCCTGCTTGAGTTCTTACGCGCGGGAATTGCCAGCCATTTCCCCCGCTCTTGGGTGCTGATTGTGGTGGAGCGGGGGTACCGTATAGAGTTCACTGCGGACCCCCGCCGACCTCCCACCCGAGACCTACCACCCCCCTTCCGGGGGAACCGAATAAGCAACTTCTTCTGGATGAGGTTTCGGCGCTCTTGGCGAAGGGTGCCATCTTCCCATCGAACCCTCCTTCACCGAGGGTTTGGTCTACGTTCTTCTTGGCCCCCCCCAAGAAGACCGGGGATTGTCGTCCCCATCCTGAACCTGAAGCCTCTGAATCATTACATCAGCCGAAGAAGTTCAGGATGGAAAATCTCGCGTCAATCCTGCGCTGGCCTTTGAAGGGGAGCTGGGCGTCTTCTTTGGATCTAAAGACTCCTACCTTCACGTTCCAATCGCCAAATCCGACCGTCGCTGGCTCAGATTTCAAACCAGGCCAGTCGTACGAGGGGACGTGCCTCCCCTTCGACTCTCCACCTCTCCCAGGGTCCTCACGATGGTGACCCGGGACGTGGGCGCCTTCCTCAGGTGTCAGGGGGTCAACCGCTGCCTTGTATCTAGACGACTGGTTAGCTACGCTTCCGTCCGCCCCGGCGACGGCCGATCTGGACAGCCGTACCGTTCAGGTCGTGCAGAGGTTGGGGCTTCATTGTCAACTTCGACAAATCGAGCCTTACCCCTCTCAGACCTGAGGTATCTGGGTGCTCGCTTGCAACTGCTTTCCGGTCATTGCAAGAGCCGCCGGCGAGAGGGTTGATGGTGCGTTGTCCAGACGGCGACGTCCATGGCGCTGCTTACGCATTCCCCCGCTCGCGAAACTGGCTTCGCCTTCTAGGCTTGATGGCCACTCTCGGCGACCCTGGTCCCTTACTGTCGCTTCCATATGAGTAGGCTTGCAATGCACTCTGGCGGCACTACAGGCCGAACAAGCACCCTATTTTCCCTCTGATCCCTATCATGCAAGGGATCCGGGAACACCTGGCATGGTGGTTTCACCGCCCCAACCTGACTCAGGAATCTCTTTTCCCTGCTCCTCCAGTCGATGTTGTCATCACGACGGACGCGTCTCGAAGTCCGGGTTGGGGGGGTTTCAATCAACAACCCTAGACCTCAAAGCGCCCCGGGCGTGGGTCCCCTGTCGAGGCCCAGTGCCATGTCAATCGCCTTCGAACTGTGGGCAGTAGAACGAAGTCTTGCTCACTTCGAGGCGAAGGTGACCAACTCCAGTGTCCTCTAGTACAGTCGGACAACCCCACCGTGGTGTCCGCCTTTACAATCAACAAGCAGGCCGGGACCCGTTCGCCGGCCCCTGTGTCCTCGACCCATGCGTATCTAGCGGGTTCGGGATCGGGCCACACGATGTCCGCAGTACACATTCCGGGGGCCCGTCACTTTGCTTGCCGACGATCTGTCTTGTGGCAGGATGACGGCCTGGGAATGGATACTGAACCGATATGTCGTACGGGAGATCTTCGAAGATTTTTCTATGTTCCGCAGATCGCCTGTTTCGCCGCCGTCACCTAGTCACCAGCTCCTCTGTACTGCAAACCCGCACCCGGAACTCACGACCCGGTGCGTACGCAGTCAACGCTCTGGCGATGGCCTGGTCGGGGATCAACGGCCTATGCCTTCCCCAATTCCGATGGAAGGGTGTAATAGTGGGGGGTAAATAGAACAAGTAGTGGGAGGTGGTGGAGGTTTTGGAATGAAAAGAGGAGAGATGAGAAAAGAAAAAGGAGAGGTCCAATAGGGGACGAGGGTGGAAAAGGTACATAGCGATACAGGGTGGAATGAATCAAAAGTTGGAGGATAAGGGGAATGGGGAGTGTGGAAAGGTTTGTTTGAAAAGGGTTTGAAAATAGGGGCGGGAAATGGAAGGGGGTGAATAAGAAGGGGAGGTAGATGTAAGTAAAGTGGAGAATCACCGGGGGGTGGGGCAGATGGGGGGGGCAGAGGGATGGAGGGGGACAAGGGCTAGAGTGGGGGAGAAACTTCCGGTGGGTAGGAAATTCGGGTGTGGTTGGTTGATCGGGGGGTAGGGACAGCGTGACAGCTAAGTCGAGTGGGCGGGAATGTTTAGGATAGAGGAGATGGGGTATAAGGGGAATCATGGAACGCTGGGGTGAATGGTAAAATATGGGGAGAGGAGATGGGCTTGGAAAGGGGGAGATTTAGAGAGTGGTTGGTGAATAAAGTGAGCAGGTGACGCAATGGTGAAAGCATGGGAAGTGTGCGATGAGATGATGCTTGACGCGGGGGTGGAGAATGGGGTGTTGGTTAAAAAGGGCAGGGGGGGAGGGTTGAACGGGGTGGAGATTACGGGGGGGGTTTTGAGAGTAGCGTGGGGTAGGATAGCCGATACTCAGAGTTTAAGGAGGGGGGAGTGTGCGTAGAGAATGGGAGTGAGGGGGGGTGATGGTGGGCGGAATGTAGGATGAAGAAGGGGGACCGAGAGGAGGGGGGACGGGAGGAATTTAGAAGGGGGCGAAATAGTGCTGATATTTCGGACCGTAGAGAGGTGATGGCGAGGGGGTTTGAAAGTAGCGGGAGGTGGATGAAAATGGTAAGGCGGATAGGAATAATTGGCCAGTGGATGGAATGCCGAGGTAGGTGGGGGTTGCGGGGAGCGTTGAGGTCCAAAGGATGGCAACGGTAGCTCTGAGCAAGCACCGACGTAGTTCCGAAAATTGGGCGGGAGGCATTCCGTGTCATCCTCATCGCTTCCTTCTGGCCGAACACTTTGGTTTCGTCCAATTGTGGATCGCTTGGCGGCTCTGCCGCCGCGTCTACCGATCCTCACTGACCTAGTTGCTCCCTTCCGGACGAAGGGAGCGCCAGTCTGTCTCTGGAGCACCTAGCATTAACTGTGTGGCCATTATCCGCAGCGATGCCGAGATTCTTGCTTTTCGCAGAGGGCTGCCTCGCTCATATCGGGCGGAAGAGGGAGATCCACCATGGACGCTTACTCTAATCGTCTTGGAACCCCTACTTCCGCTGGTGTGAGCGAAGAGAGGTGTCCTCTGACTCGGGCGTCTGTAGCCGCGAATTGCTGCCTTTCTCTTTCTCACGATCTGCTTTGATACCGGACTTGAAACTTCGACTGTTCGAACTACAAGTCCGCTATCTTAGCGATCCATAGAGTTTTCGATGACGGATCTACTATTAATGACGATGGCTCGCTCCGTCTCCTTCTAGAGGGGATGTTTTAATACACGACCTCCGACCAGAAGACGGTCCACACCCTGGGACCTTAATACTGTATTAGACTATTTAGTGAAGCGCCCGTTCGAACCAATGGCCGAGGCATCACTAAAACATTTACCATTAAGAAAGTCTTCCTGGTCGCTCTCGCCTCTGGGAGACAATGCTCGGAGATCAAGAATATATCTCTATTTCAGCGTCAGAATTCTCTCGGGACAGGGTCAAATTGTTCTTCAGGCGGATTTTCTGGCAAAGAACGAGTCTCCTCATTCCGACACTCACAATTATCTTACCCCGAATTGCATGTCACTCTTCGGTGCGGAAAGATCGCCTGTGGTGTCCTGTTCGGGCCCGTGAGTACTACAAACGTAAACTAGTCCGCTCAGGGGGTCGAACGACTCGTTGTTTTTTACATACACAACGCTTCCCCCCACGTGTCCGCGTCAAAAGCGACAATTTGCTAGATGGCTTAGCGCTGTAATTAATGATTCCCAACGCGGTGATAGGAGCTCTTAAGCTTTTTTTGTTTTTTCGAGCCCATTCTGTTCGTAATATCACTTCGTCATGGTCCTATCACGGCGGAATCAGCATTGCCGCAATCTTGCGCGGCTAATGTCCGATCTGAGGGCTCCCACAACGTTTTTCGTCGGTGTGCTACAGAACGTACCAACTCCCCAATAGACGTTGCGAGGGCACTCCTGCAGAAACAACACTAACTTCAACTTCACACTATACATAAAGTCTCCATCCGTTGCCGATGTGACGCTCGCCCCGGAGTCTTCCGTTGTAAGGTGAGGCATCTATGTCCCCGAATTTATGTTCATGCCTTAGGTCTTTAACATATGTTACTTTATTTTTAGTGTGGGTTCGCCTTTGACTGCATTCCTGTTTGCTGCTCTGAATAACTCATGCCACAAACGAACTTCTTCACCACGTTGTTGATCATACTAAAAGCGCGCTACGGCTTAATATAATTAACCTTAATTAGTTGGGTCATTTGTATAGCTTTATACCAAAGCACAGAAAGGTCAAATAGATTCCGCCCTGGGCCAAATCTCAAGTTACATTTCATTCTCTAATAATTTCCTAGACGCGTAGTACAAATTTGTGTGCAATAGAATCGAAGTCTATATTAGCGAAAATGTCAGTGGTTTAAGTACTGAACATCGTATTAATGCTGTTGTGACAGTGGGAATAGCACAGGTAAAATTACACTCACAAATATTTCCCATCCAGACATTGTTCCATTATAACGGTTTGCTAGTTTCCGATATCTGTGGGTTGTATCATCCACTTCACATGGCTATCGGAACTCGTCCCCAACGCATTGCTATTCCGCCGGGTTTCCCTGAATGTACATGCATGACCCCGAGCAGTAGTTGGTTGGAATAGATCACACCACATGCATTTTGCAGGGTGTGACGTCGTAATTACCACGTCGTGCCATCGTTTGTTGGTGTTTTCAGAATTCTTTGACGTGTCTCGCAATGGAGTAGGGTTTTTCCTCCCGGCGGCAACCTAGACTCCTTTATAAATGGTTGAGTGTCCGGTCAAAGTTTCTTTTTTTTCTTCGTGCATGTCCACCTCCTACTGAGTGTGCTAGTCTGGTGTTTGATGAAATTAGTCATTCAACGGGTGTTAATGCATATATTTTCAGGTCAACATTGGTGTAATGAACTCAATTCAGGTAATGCTTTATTTCAAAAACCCATGATGTTTTATAATCATTTAAACTGAATCCTGATCCTTTCCAATGTTGACTTCCCACTTCCATGCCCGCCCACAGCATGATATATACGTCGCTCGTTTTGGCTTGAGCCAAAACGGAATTAAGAAGAGCTAAGGTCGACCCAGGGTGTGACCTGGGGTCACTGGTCGAGCCCTGCTTCTTTTAGGGGTGTTCTTATGGTATTTTGGGGCATTCCATGCTCAGAAGGGAAATGCATATATTTCATGTCAGTCAACCTTGGAAAGGCCATCAGGCTTCATTCAATGATTTATAAACTACATGTGTTTTTGAATATTTCCATGACACTTTCATGCAATGATCCTTGGGTAGGTTCCGCAATTGGTGACCTCATATAACCTTGTTGACCATAAGGGGGGGGTGTGACCTTTGTGGCCCCTTAGTTACAGCATAGCAGCCTTAGTTACAGCTAGCAAGCCTTAGTTTACAGCATAGGCAAGCCTAGTTACAGCATAGCAGCAGACCTTAGTTCCATTTTTAGCAGCCTTAGTTACAGCAGAGCCATCAGCTATTCACAGCATAGCAGCCTTAGTAACAGCATAATATAGCAGCCTTATTACAGCATACGCAGCCTTAGTTACAGCATAGCAGCCTTAGTTACAACACGCAAGCAGCTTAGTTAGCAATATCAGCCTTAGTTACAACAGCAGAATATCCTTAGTTCCAAACAAGCATAATAGCCTGAGTACAGCACAGCCATTAAGCAATAACTTATCGTGGTTATTATGACAAACTTTTTTCCATGCCGTATTAACAGAAATTATTATAAAATGACATTCAATTTTCCTTTTTTGTCTCAGGATGGTAACACAGCTTACACATCACCCTTCAGGAAAGTAAGAAAACGCACAATATTTGACGATACTGGATTGTGGGGGCCAATGTGCTAGCTCAGAATAAGGTGGGTATGAGAATGCGTAATACATCTTTCGAACAAAAATATTGTACATGATTATTTGTTGTCAGTCCACTCTGCTCCTGGAGCACTAGGGGTTTGATTAAGTCAGGGGGTTCTCAACTTTTTTGGCTCGCGGGCCATGGCGGTCCCTATATACCCATCAAGTATTCATGCTCGCGGGCCCGATGCACCCTCTTTTGGCTTTTTGAATGGGTTTTTTTTTTTTGCTGTATTATTTAAAAAATGGTCAAGGGCCAACTACCAATGCTTCGCGTCCGGATTGGCCCGTGGGCCGCCTGTTTAGAACCCCTGATTAAGTTTAAGTTTGGGGTTAGGTGTAAATTTTTAACAGCACAATGAGAAGTTGCTCCCAATTTTGAAATTGCTATTTTTTTTGCCATTTATTTTGGTAATTGTCCTAGGAAACTATACCTGCGAACGAGAATTCTAAAAAATGTGTATCTATCATAACATAAGCGTTTTTGTAATTAAATTGGGACATCTGCAGATTTTACTTTACTTAAACGGCAGCGCTGGAAATGCTAAGTTTTGTCCGTCCAAGTAAATAGTGCCACCTCAAGAATTACCTCTAACTTGACTTGCCCGAACTAAATTAAAACACTAATGGATGAGTATGGCGCTATTTCCCGGCTATTTCAAATCAGAAGGCCGGTTTCAAAACAGCTGTTCAATTAGTATCAGAGATCTCCGATATTAATTTTCTAATTCATCAACACTTTCTGTTCTTTCGTTTGCCACATAGACATTTTTGAGCTATCCATGCACAGGTATATAGTTTAACTAGCTAGCTATATTTACCATTCAACCGTGTAAAAATCATAACTGTTTGGAAAATTGGGTCCTCTTCAAAACTGGTGCTCTATTGCTTTAAAGTATAAAATAGTTTGGTGCTTCAGGTACACAGTAAGTTGATCATTTCTCAATTTTTCAAGATTGTGTACTGGCAATAAAAAGGTGAACAAAAGAGAAACCATGTAGAATACCAAAGAAAGGTGTGTCATAAATGTACTGGTATCATGGTGAAAACATTGCAGGAAAAATGGAAAGGAATGTATTTTCTCTAGGACAAAAAGATCCACACCAGAGATATGCATGTCCTCCTCCTGCTGAACATTGACCTGTTATGCATGCCCCTGCCCCAATTTTTATATAATATTGAATGGCTTTGAGTATGATACAAGAATATATTGCGCAAGCTAAAAAAATATGAGTCGAAGATGAGTACAATATTTTTCTAGCAAGTGCAATATATTCTTGTATCATACAAAAAAAAGACATTCAATATTATTATTATTATTTAAATATCAGGCTGACTCAAACCAAACCATAAGGTGCTATATAAATCTCTGCTATTATTATTATTATTATTAATGGCATTCTTGCTAGAATGCCCGGATACGATACAATATTAAAAAGAATATTGTATTGCATCCGGGACTTTTGCCAAATTTGTACAATGCAAAGATTTCTTTGCACCACTCGGAAGTCTGATATAAATAATAATGATTGTTATTTACCAGGACCTCCCTCCATACATATTTACTTGCTAGTTTGCAGGTTTTAGGTCTGCCAGGAGCAATTCAATAAGAATGGCTATGCACTTGTTTTGACTGCTATTCATTTAGATTTTTAAAAATCATGGCATAATAATTTGTTTAGTTCCTCCTCTTCTTAGCATATCCACAAGTCATTGGTGATGGCTTGTGGTGGTGTCAGGATTTATTCAACTGAGTTAACTGATCTGGGGCCCGCGTGTATCCATGATACGGACGCTCCTGACATGGCCCGCATTTGAAGCTGGGGGCGGATTGGGAAAAGTCAGGGGTTTTCACCCTACTCTTATTCGACACTGACTGTGATGTACATGTACAGTTGTGACTTTCTGTACACGGGACCGACTGCTTAACGTCCCCTCCGAAGGACGGAATGCTTTCATGATTCATTTGCCCAATTCCAAGTGAACCATGGAGGAGAGCAGTATTCTGTATTTAATCAGCTGGTATAGAGATCAAATCCAGACTTTCGTACCAGAATAAATCCCAGCAAGTGACCCCCACCGGGATTCGAACCCAGGATTTTTATGGTAAGTTTGCGCTACGGTCAAGCACCCTAACCACTAGACCAGGCTCTCCCACGGTTTAGTTGCTGACATTGCTTATTAGAGGGTTTTCTGATTTTGTTTTTCTTTTCAGCTGGGTAAGACTCCATTGCATATAGCAGCTAAACAAACGACGACTACACCTGTTGGCTACTGTTAAAGTGTGGTGCTTACATCAAAGCCATTGACGAGGTAAGTGATTAGAAAAGGAACATTCTACTTAGTTAAAACAAAGTTTTTAATTCATTTTTGTCACCACTAACGGGGGTAGCTGGATACACCTCACTCAGCAATACTGCTTTGTGAAGATTTATTGGAGCAAAAGATATTGACTGAATGCTTTTCCTGATGTCAATCCACAATTTTCGGCGGTGATGGGCCTAACCTTTGGGCAACCAAGCCCACCATGCAAGGCAGCATGTGCTGGATGGCCGCCATTAGCTCTTCAGAGCTGACGCCCTTGTAGGTAGATTTATTTTTATGTCAAGCCAGGGTAAAGTACCTTCCTCATCAGATTCCTTAGAAAACCCATAATCTATCAGGGTGAGTGGATTAACCCGCTGCCAAACAGTGTAATTCCCAAAAACGGTCATTTAGACTTAAATATTCATGACCAGCATAGCCTTTATTTTAGTCAAGTCTATGTCCGATTGCGAAGAGCGCCCTCCTACATGTTACTCGCTAAGTTTTAATAAAGACTCAGCCACTCTGGTAGCTGGATGTTGTGCCGATTTGAATTCCCCGTGCTGTTTAAGTTTGGCCATATCTACGCTCCTGATACAATTTACATTGTGGTTGTGTGTATACAAACCAGGATGGCAACACCCCGTTGCACATGGCTGCACAATCGTGGAGATGAGAGTTTGTGTGACAGACTGATCAAGGTGGAGGCAGATGTATTTGCAAGAACAAAAGTAAGGGAAAATTGAGAAACATTTAAAAAGAATTCGTGGGTCCTTATGGGACCCCACATATTTTTGTTCATATGGTAAATTAAAATCCTTAACATGCATGCACTATCTTAATGCAAGACTACATGGACCACAAGTACGAGCATAGTTAAGTTCCTTTTCCAGATAGACAAAACCCCTGTGACACCCTCCCGTTGATGGTTTAACGCTCAAAAACTGTTTTTACAGATTTCTGTTAATCGCTTTAGAAATTGGCATGACAAAAACATAGCAAATTTTGGACCCCACAATTCTTGTAGCAAGTTACGTTCATCGTATCTGGGCCATTATCCAATAAAGTGTTTAAAAAGCAATTTTTCGTGTCGCGCACAGAGGCACAGTTTAAAGCTTGTTAAAATGAATGTTTATTTAAATTATATTAGGATGTATGTTTTCAAAATGGTCCAGACTAGAAGTATTATCAATAGGCTGAAGATGCATAATTCTTGTTTTCGCCATGTCCACGAGCCCAAAATCTGTTCTGTAAAATGTGCCTGTAGTTTACACAAGAGTGCTATCACAGATTGCATGGCATTTTTATCAGCTTTATTATGAACTCAATTATGAAGTTCAACAAATAATAATTGGATTATTAAAGTTTCACAGAGTTCTCGAGAGCTGTGCAATATTACAGCCGAATGTTACATAATTCGGGCAAGGTACAAAATGCCAAAAATAACGGTAGAAGAATGTTCCAATATGTGTATAGTATAATGTTGCATAAAAATTGGTTTTATAGTAAAACAATTTTCCAGGTCTAGTAAAATCCCGCCACCTACGTCATGTCGCACCAGATATGTTACCTAAATCCTGCTGCACTACTGCTAAACGCGTACTATAATGGCCACCCGTGCTTTACATGTGGTAATACCAGAGGGTGTTTGAATCAATCCAGGATGCTCAGCAATGTGCCCATACCATACTGTATCACACGTGTCAGTACTTACGGATAACCCGTGTTCCAAAATGTTTAAGAACCACAAGACAAATCATGATCATGCAAAAAATCCCTAAGTACTAAATGCTTTGTAGGCTAAAAGAGAGTTAACGGCAGGGGTTTTATGTGTTCAGAATAGTATTTTTATGTGTTCACATACCTTATTTATTGAGGTGAAATTCCAAAACTGGGTGAATTGTAGGATTGACTCAAAACACCTTGGGTAATACCTGATAAGGTATAGCGATTAAGTCGGTGAAGCATGTACTTTATCAAGAACAGAACAATTAAGAAAAGGATGGCCCAGATACATATTAAAACCGTAAGTTACTTAAGTGTTACGGTAGAGCCATTATCCTAAAATAGGATATTTGTTTTAAGATCACCCAGCATTTTTCCGTATTTGAAAATAGTAAAGTTACAATTTTTAATGATTTTCAGGAGGAATTCTGACTGGTGATATTTGGTCAGGGGGAGGACCAAAACTCGAACACATATCGGTAATGGCCCATATCGCGTAAACAAAAGATAAAAATGGTCCTTTGAATAAGTGGGTTGAATGGAAGCATGATGAAGTAAAACACTCCTCTCTGCGAATTCTGACAGCCAATTGGCTTGGACAGATTGTTAGTAATTATGTTGTACTGTGTATTTACATGTATACTAATGTAATTTTTAAACAGCGTGAAAAATGTAGCAATTTCATGGCTGCTGCCTGGGTTCAAATCGACAATTGAACCCAGATAGTACGCTGCGTCTTGCGTTATTTGGAGGTTGAAACGTTCGCGTTATTATACCACGTTTTGCTACATTGCACGCTGTCTGGTAAAGTGGCGTCTCGTTGAGTATGTTCGTTGCGTCAACGGGTTGTTCTATTTTTGTCACTGGGTGGAGGCAGTCCTTGTGGTATTTAAGCCGTAAAGTATCCCAAAATAGGTTAAAGATGACCTTAAATGTGAAAGGCTGTTTAAGGAATAATGGTATGTTTGGGAACAGGTACTCTTTTTCCGACAATGAAACCCAAGGTGATACCATTATTTAAGTGGAGACGAAGCCAAATCGAGGCAGAGTAGTATAGCCCTGAAGAAGAAAACATACTTTTTTTTTACACAAAAATGTTATTGAGGATTTTTCACCGACATGCAGAATACGTCATACAACAACATATCCAAAATCCCACATGGAATCCCCTTTGGGGAAATTTTTTATCCAAGATGGCGCCAAAACATAGCTGCATTGCATATAATTAGCCTATATTTGGCTTATCAGTAGTATGTTGAGGATTTTAGTCTAAATCTAAATTATCCTGTCTTCCTTTATGTTGATATTCAAAATGGCCGCCATTAATTATTTGACTTAATTTACATTCAGAACAAGGAACAAGGGGGATAAAGAACAAAACAAATAAATATACTAAATAAATATATATAAGGAAAATTATTAATTATAAATGAAGAAATATAAATAATGAATAAATTAATAGATATAAAGAAATATAGAAGAAATTTGAAAAAGAGGACGGTACAAAAGCGAATGAATTATGTAATAGGAAGTTCTCTTGCGTGGTTTTCACACCCAAATTTTATTTCTCCCAAATTCTTGGATTCATCTTTGATATATTTATTTCACACTCCAGTTTCCATTTCTGGTACTTGGTTATAAAAATAGAAATATATGGCCTATTGTTTCTCTGCCCATTTCTGGCAAGACGTACGTGTTTAGGCCTATAATTAATCATGCGTTTATGTGAACAGTATACGAAAATAACTGCAGTATACGAAACTTTTTAAACAATTCTTTCGATGAGTATTATATTGAGCGTCGCACTGGTTTTTATTGTGCAGTTTTGGGAAATTGCATTCTGATAAGTTCAAATAACATAACATCCAAGTCATTCTTTCGAATAGACTAAAGATGAACTAAAATTACTACTATTTGGTAATTAGAACAATCCCTTTTCGGGATTATTGCTTTTAAAGGTCCATGGCCCGATCGCTAATAGCCTCGTTCCCAGAAGCCCCAGATTTTACAGGAAGTGGTCAACCTTTTGGTGTCAGAAGAAAGCTACCATTTTTCTCATTTGCCCTGTGAAAATTCTTGGAGCCAAAGGATGTTCGGTTTAGAAGTTATGAGCGAAATTGTGCCCCATTTTGGTCGACCAATATTAATTTTATACAGTACTCTATGGGGCTTACAAAATCACGTTTTTAGCTCTCGTATCAAAACGGATTGAAATATCGGCGCGAAACTTTACAGATGGGGTTTTGGAGTGAAGGCCAATCTATTAAGATGAAAACTTCATATCCTTAAATCGGGCCATCCCCCTTTAAACAACCCTCCTATTATATGCGTCAGTTTGACGTAGCTTCCTTGCTGGAAACTGCAAAGGAAAGTATAATATCAGTAAGAAGATAATTATATGTAATAGCAGCAAATTGGCAGCCATTTTGGTGGCCATTTTGGATTTTTGAGTTAAGAAAAACATCAATGATTTAGATTTAAACAAAAACTGAATTCTTTGAACCTCAAAACATATTCAAAAACATGAGATATAGCTAATTATATAAAATGGCGGCCATTTTGGATTTTAGCATGAAGGAAGCCATCAGTGATTTAGATTTGTACATAATTGGATTCCTTGACCCCAAAACATATTAAAAAAAAACACTAAAATCATCAACATCTACTTTAAAAGCTGAGATGTAGCTATTTGGCGGCCATCTTGGATAATTTTTTTCCCCAAGGGGGATTTATGGGGATTTTGGATATGTTGTTGGATGATGCATTCTGCTTATCTGGTGCAAAAATCAGCTCAATAAAATTTTTTCCTGGTCAAAACCCCCAGGGACCACACTAGACTTCTCGTTCACTCTATCCACGCAAAAATAAATGATGTCCAAAATTCATACCATTATTCTCTATATAATCACCATGTTCTTGCAGATTGGCCAACCACCATTTGCATTATGGCCCACAACCCAGGTAGTGACCCCAGATATTTGCTGGATGCTATCAAGGTATGTATGTATGTCGTTCCGGTTATTTTCAAATGAAGAATTTTTTTAATACTTTTTTTCATGTTCAGAGGGAACTGCACTGAGTTTGCAGAATTTCAATAAAATATAATATCATAAATATACCAAACTGTGTACAGTTCAGAAATAAATGCCCCAAGTTTCCCAATAAACGGCTCCATATTTTTCACACAAAACCGCCAATGTTCACAAAACGACGCTCCAATTTCTATCCATAAAACATTGCTTTTCGTGTTGATGTCATAACAGTTTGTGTGACAGATGATAGGGAATCAAAGATCCATTCATGCTTCAAATGAAAAATGGATTTTGACTCAGCGCACTGCATCACTGTTCAAATCTGCCTTGCGCTGCTTGCTGCATTGAGTCGGAGATGGGTTTCAATCCCTTTTTCTCCACACTGCATTGCAGTAAGTGTGAAGGGACCTTTAACTATACATGTACATGGATATGATCACCATGATGGACAATGTTGTAGCAGATGAATGTTGAAAGAAGTTGAATTGGCCTAAAAAACTTGCCCAAAATTGTAGGCAATTCTGTTAAAAAACTGTCAAAGTACTACTTGCAATGATCTCCAAATATTAGCCTTCATCTACCCTGATTAAAGTGATGTGTTTCATGCCTATGCGCACAGACGGTCTTCATCTCCAGCAGACGTCTGTTTATATCTATCAACACATTTTAAAGCAGCGATCAGATTTTATTCTGCAGCTGTAGCAACCTTGGCTATGCAACATTTGTTTTAATGCAATTTGTTCTGGGGTTTTAGAGACATGATGCAAAAGGCTTTTTTGTGATTAATACCCCATTCATAGTCTTAGACCCTATACTTTTGTTAACTGGCTATTATGATCTGTATTTTCACACAAAATGCCTATTATATAGGGGCACATTCTGAGAATCCTTGATCCAATTATGAAGACAGATTTTGAATATATAGTTTAGAACACTTATTTCAGTCCCGCAATCATTTTTTTAAAAAATGGCAAAAATATGCCTTTTTTGGTCCCAAAAAACGGTGTGTAGATAACTAAAAACCCCAAAAGGTGATATCATCCATGTAGATATTAAATTATCTTCATATGACACCAAGAAAACGTGATTGGAGGCTCACATAGGACATACCCTCAAAATACTGTCGTTAGCCACACGGCGGCCCATTTGGTCCGCCATCTTGAATTTGAGGTGGACCGCCACAAATTTAATTACACAGACCTCTGAATTATTGTGTTATTATCATAAAACCTACCCCAAAATCACGGTGTGCTTAGTTTGTAGTGATTGGGCAAGTAAACTCTTGCTTAGTTTGATTTTGCCCTCCCTTATAAGGCTTATCATAATATGGGCAAAGAAATCCCTTTTATTCCACAGGTAACTGGGCCTATTTTGCTCTGGTCTCCGTTCACAGTTTTTGGCGGTTAGTTAGTTTAGTTAGTTAGACCAAAGTTTTTTTTTTAAAAAAAAAAAAAAAAATTTTTTTCCCCGTTTTGTCCCCGTAAACGGAGGGTGGCCCGGATTCACCTCACACTCAGCAATAACTGCTGTTGAGGATTTATTGAGCACAAATAATTGCCGGATGCCTTCCATGTATGTCAATCCACATTTTACCGGCGTGGGCCTAGCCTTTGGGCAACTTAGGCCCAACATGCAAGGCAGCATTTGCTGGATGGCCGCCATTAGCTTCTCCAGAGCTGACGGCCTTGTAGGTAAATCTTCTCTTTCATCTTCTACCAGGGTCCCAGCCTACCTCCCATCATAATTCCTTACAAATCCGATGGGGAGTCAGGCATGGGCGCACCGAAATTTTTAATTTGGCATAAGGGTGTCTGAGGGCTTTTTTGAGCACAAAAAATGCACTAGTTGGATCATCTCGTAATGTATAAAATGGATAAAATAGATAAAAACAGCTTTTCAAGCTGTACTTTTTCTTTCCTTCCTTGAAGAAAGGAAGAGATTACAAGTTATCCTTTATCAGATCTGTTACCCTTGTAACTGAACAACTGCCAACAGCTCTCAAACTGTACTTTACTTTCAATTCTTGAGTTTTTTTTTTTTTTTTTGCTGGTTTGTTAACTGAGGAAATGCAGAGATAAAACGTTAAAGGCTTAATATAAAAAATCTTCAGACCTGTGGCCTTAGAAGACAATGTTAACAGCTTTTCAAGGCTCAACTTTTTAACTTGTTTCTTAATAAATGGAGAAACAGTAAATGCTTATATCAGATCATGTCAGACTTGTGACTGAAACCATTGTCAATAGCTTGGCAGCTGAACTTTTATCTTTTAATATTGTTTTGCTTGTTTGTTTACTCGAAGAAACGGTTGCGATAAAGCCAAACTGATATCATATTCCGGACTGCAACCAATGTCACAAGCCTTTTCAAGCTATATCCTTTCACTTTCTGTTTCACTTGTTTGTTTCTTAAAACGCATCGATCAGAGCGTATCTCAGACTGTAACGGGAACACTCTTCCCACAACTATCAAGCCTTTTTTCCATGCAATTATGTTTATGTTTTGGTTACCATTTTTTTACATAGAGAGGTTGAATAAATAACTTAAAGCTTATTTCAGACACTTCAGACCGTGATTGAAACCACGTGAACAGTACTTTATCAAATCACGTTTCCATTTTCTTCTTGAGAAATGGATTTTAAAGCTCAAATTTAATTTTATTAAAAAAAAAAAAAACTAGAATTTTTGCGGTTCTCTCTCGGCTTTCGGCTTTTGCTTATATTCAAAGAATATAAGCTGTGGGCCCGCCCCATGACCTTTGACCCTCCTTGCAACGTGACCTTGATCTCATCAACATATGAGGGATCGCATGGGGCACCTATGACCGAAGTTTTGGTTCCCAATGAACTTCAAGTTTTCAATTTAATGAATTTTACAACATTTTATAGCCCATTTTTCAACTTGACCTCACATGACCTTTGACCTTTCAACATGACCTTTACCTCATCAACATATGACGGATCCATGTGCACCTATGACAGAAGTTTTGGTTCAATTGAAGTTAAACTTTTCAATTGAGGTTCAATTTAATAAAAAAAAATTAACAATTTGTGAAACACACATCCACACCACATCCACACATACACACGCCACCACGGATTGCTAAGTGGTCCTCCAGGCTATAGCTGGCGGCCCACAAAAAAAGTTTAGGTCACATCATGTTGGACTAGCTCGTGACACACCAGATTCAAAGTGGGACTAAACTCAAAGTCAGATATTGATATAGTCCAACATATCCCTTATGTTCCTAGGGGAAATGACTACCAACTTGACGATCACCTCAAAAAAAGGAGGTGGGTTTTTTATTTAGAGCTATAGGTCAATTTCCCCTAAACACGAGGCAGGGGTAGCCGCTCTTGATTTTGAAAAGTGGCAAAATTGGCATTTAGGGATTAAGGAGGGAAATTAATTTGCAATTTGCGTTTTTGCCCACGTCATTTATAAATAAGTAGAGAAAAACAAAAATCACTAACAATTAATAAATGATTTACCTGTAAATATTTTAAATGGTAACCTGCTCGTGGTTTTGAGAATGTGTTCGCGAGAATTGTCTGCACGAGATGTCCACGCATTTGTTTGCATGCTTTTGCAAGTGTGTGTTGTGTAAGTCTCACCTTAGCAGCAAATTCATTTCTGCTTTTGGTGTAGTGTAGAAGGCACTCTGGAGGCATCTAACTCTTTTGTGACTCTGTACAATTAAGCAATAAAAACTACATAATAGTTTCTTATAGATTAATGTGAGGTGAATCATGCATCTTTGGTCAAACCAAGTTATATGCCAAGCTGGTATATACAATGTCTTCAGTGGGAATAGTGAGGGATCAACCATGTGATACAACATGTCGTCAGGAAATTAACAATGATGCCACGTAGCATCCATGTATTTAATATGCCATTTTTAAAATATACAAAGACACGTCAGGTGCAGAATCAAGTTTGGAAACCTGATGACTCTGACAAGCACATCTGGTTTATTAATGGGTCATTTCACTTTTGAATAATGCACGTTACTAGTAAGCGCGTGTGAATGTGTAACACTCATGTTGCATTTTGCTACTACATTGATAGCCACGATAACATTTTTACTCAGACAACAGTTAAAAAATAAACTAGTGGTTCTCAAAACCCTAGTGTCGCTGCTTTTGCAATCCACCTTTCCTTCACTCCGTTTTATTACTTGACCTCAGATGACCTTTGCAAGTGACCCTTGACCTTGGTATGTCCAAGTTTTTGTTGCATTTTATGCGTTTCTATTGCATCATAATAGTCCTACGTACCTACCATTGAATGCTTGGTTTCAAAATGTTTGAACACCAAATAATTTCATTTGAATATAACTTGCAAATGCTTGTACTTTACTAAAAGATTTTCAATTTTTAAATGAAAATGGCAGCCATCACTTTGAGTCAGGCCGAAACCATGCAGGACAATATTTTGACATGGGTCCTCGACCTTCCACTTACAATTTCTAGTAGCTTTCTGTGACTCTGCAATTGCCCATTTTCAGGAAGTTGTCATCCTGGTAAGTGATTCAGCCAAGTAGTGAAGGATTGTTTTTCCTACTAACTGCAAGAACAACATAAGTATAAAATACTGCTTGACATGGCAAATGATCTACTATGGGTAATTTTTAAATATGGGTAGTTAGGATAGCCAGTATTGGTTCTTTTAGGCACACTGCGTGTTTGGCTTGTAACACAACAAACTTAAACAACGCAGTTCTCGAACCACAAAGGTCCCCCGCCCAGGCATAGCTAAAGAACAAGAAGCAACAATTTTAAGATCTCAGGGAAGAGTGTGATGGAAAGAAGGTGGTTTTGAACGACTGTGGTTTCTTCCATTGCATGACCTTCAAAATTTTTAGCACTGAACTGTTGACCACAAAGCAGAACCCACCAATTTTCATCCTCCTACTACATGTTAAGTGATTTTGCCTTGATGACCTCGGATGACCTTGAATGACTTTGAAATGTGGCACTGATAATTGACCACACCCACCATTTTCATCCTCCTACCACGTTATTGATTTGACCTTGATGAACCTCGGATGACCTGAAATGACCTTCAAAAACTTTTTTGGCACTGAAATGTGACCCAAAAGACACCCACCAATTTTCATCCTCCTACCACAATGTTTAGTGCTTGAACCTTGAATGACCCGATACCTTGAAATGACCTTCAACATTTTTGGTAACTGAATGTTGACCTCACCCCACCATTTTCACCTCCTACCACATGTTAATTGATTTGACCTTGGATGACCCCCGGATGAACCTTGAAATGACCTTCCAAAATTTTTGGCACTTGAGGTTGACCACCCCACCAATTTTCATCCCTCCTACACCACATGTTACGTGATTTTGACCTTGTATGAACCTCAGATGACCTTGAAATGACCTTCAAAATGTTTGGCACTAAATGTTTGACCCACACCCACCATTTTCATCCTCCTACCACCATTTAAGGATTTGACCTTGGATGACCTCGCATGACCTTGAAATGACCTTCAAAATTTTCGGCCTGAATTTGACCAACACCCACCAAGTTTCATCATCCTACATCCCTATAAGCAATTACATTCCTTTTTGCATATTTTTTTGACCCCATGTGACCTTGACGCAATCCACATGACCCTCCTGCGACCATCCGCAGGCCTATTGAGTGACATCTATGGTGCGAAGACGGACACCCATACTCGCCCCAAGCAAAAGATAATCGTGTTAACAAACGTTTATTATAAGCGATTTAGCCCTAATTTTTGCCTATTTGACCTATTTTTGACCACATTTGACCTTTGACCAATGCCACATGACCCACCTCCTAACTCATCCACCATCTACTAGGTTGACATCTATGGTGCGAAGACGGACACCCATACTTGCTCCAATCAAAAGATATCGTGTTGACACTTTTATTATATCGATTTAGCCCTATTTTGCCCATATTTGACCCTATTTTTGACCACATTGACCTTTGACCCATGTCACATGACCCATCTTTGTATCCCACCCACCGCCTACTTGAGATACTCTATGTTTTTGCAAAATGGACTTCCACACTTGCTTAGTTCCAAATATATCGCGCGGGACGCACACACACCGACGGCTACCATTTCTATAGTCCCCCCTTCGCAACAAAGTTGGCGGGACCAACAAAAGGCCAGTTGTGTTACAGAGTGATGGAAACATACTTGCCCTAAGAAGGACCTTAAATAAGAACGCTTGGGGCACTCCTGCTTATATATTAACCTGCATAAAGAGTCTTGTGCTTGTGGATAACCCTGATGGCCATTAAGAAATCTCCAGAGGGTGTGGTTTTCTCACCATCCGTTGCAGGACCCTTGTGAACTGATGATAACAAAAATATTTACATTAGATTAAAAAAAAATGCAAGTATTTATATAGCGCTTTATACACTTAGAGTCTCAAAGCACTTTATTTATTCGTTGTCCACTAGGATAAATCACATTTTTGACATAGTGAAAATTGGCAGCCAATTATAAATGGCGCACTGTAACTACCACTAACGCTCCCCATTTACACCTTGGCGAAGTGAGACAAGCAAGACAAGAATTTCGCGGTTCTCGGCTTGTCGCCTCGCTAAGAATTCAAGAATATAAGCTGTGGGCTGCCCCATGACCTTGACCCTGGCACGTGACATTTGATCTCATCAACAGATGATCAAGTTTTCATTTAGATCATTTTCCATTTTAAGCCCATTTTTCAACTTGACCTCACATGACCTTTGACAAACATTCACATGACCTTTGACCTCATCAACATAGGACGGATCCCATTGTGCACCTATGACGAAGTTTGGTTCCATTGAAGTTAAACTTTTCAAATTTGAGGTCAATTTAAAAAAAACTACATTTGTGAACACACACTCACACCCACATCCACACATACACCGCACAACGGATTGCTAAGTGGTCCTGCCAGCTATAGCTGGCGGCCCACAAAAAGTGTTGGCCCAGGACAAAACATGTTAAGCCACAGCGGGGCTCAAACTACAACTTTAAGAAACTGCGGCTAACTACCTTAAATCCAGAGAGTGTTTTCTAACAAGTCCAACTCCTTGAAACGGTCTCTACGGAGTCTATAAAGAAAGACTGCGTATCAATGAAATACGTTTGTTATTGAACTCATTACGCATCTTCCTGTCGCGGAGGGATTACCAAACAAAAAGGAGAAGAAAGTAGGAGAGTAGGATGCTGGTTGAAGATGGAGGATCTACTGCTGCTACTGCTGCTGCTGCTACTAACTGCGACTACTACTACTACATATTACAATCAAAAGAAAACAATTTTACAGCTGACCCTGCCTCCTGTTTCACAGTCTTCAATAAAGACTATCCTTTTGATGTATTCTCACTGTTGACATTAACTCCTTTCCCTAACACATGCTGTTGCTAATCTTACCCAAGTCTGTGTCTCCACTCCTCTATTCCTTTGTCAGGGCTAGCTCAAGTCTCTCATTTCATCAATAGTGGTACTTTGCTCAGCAGGCGTCCTAGTTCATATTCCAGTAACTGAAAAAGAATAAACAAATATTTTTCTTCAGAATTGTTCTCTAACTC
>JAMKCH010035641.1:0-15403 GCA_023653785.1 Ophioderma brevispina
TGCAATGTTGTGACAACATTACCACCAAGCTTTTTAAAGTAGAAATCCAGAGCTAAGTCCGTCAGTGAAAGCGGCGGCGGGGTCCGGGCCTATAAAGTGTACTCATAGTGCCTGTTAAAATTGTAAAGTGAATAAAGGCTCACTGCAACAAGCAGTTTCTTCCAAGTGCATGGTAATATCTTTTTGATTGGTGTAATTTAAATAGCTTTTTTTTTAATTTCCAAATGTTTGTACTATCTATGACCATTTGTTTCAGAGTTAAACAAATGAGTAACATTTGTCGTTATTTAAAAACACGCTAACATGGGTACCATATACAAAAAATCCTATTGTGTTTTAATAATGGTTGAGCGCCCCGAAGCGTATAATTGTCATGCAGCTTTTCTCCGTATGTTAGATACTATACAACTGAATGAGTGTTTTTTGCTGCTGTCAAATTGACATGCAGTGAACCCTGCACTTGAAGACTTCCACCACACTAACACACTTCTTAAAAAACTAGCCCCATACCTATTTAAATTTAGATGCATTTTAGCGGTTAAAACCGAACCAAACCGATATTTCAACTCATACGAGACCAATAAATTTGTGCATTGGACTCAGTTGGATGCAGATTTTTATATGAAACTTGGTATGTGGGTAGTGGTGCATGCAAATAATAATCAGGCACTGTATCTTCAATATTTGGCATATAATGAGCTTATTTCATATTTTTTCAGTTGGCATCACTAAAATTGTAACTTCTATCAATCCCATTGTCCTAAATTTATGTAACATGGGATATGGTGTGGTGGGCATGCAATAAAATTCATGTACTGTGTCATCATTATTGTGCATAGAATGAGCTTATTTCATATTTGATCTGATTGGGGTATTACTACAAAGGTTACTTTCTAAACCACATCACAATGTCCAAATTTTGATGACGTTTGGTATGTGAGTAGTGGTGGATGCAAGGAATACCCATGAACACATGTGTCATCATTATTGGTGCACATTAATGACATATTGCATATTTTTCGTGCTTTTCTGATTCACTATTAAAGCCAGGAGCGGGCCTACATCACATCGGGGCGGTGAAAACAAAGGGGATGCCCAGGGAATCCCTGAATTTTGGTGAAAACAAGTGTGGCCAAAATCAAAAGTATGATCACTGCACATGTGAGGACGTAGCTTTCGCACGGATAATGATTTGTTGTTTTTTTTTAGCATGGGTCTAAGCATATTTTGGGCAAATGCACGGATGTCACTTCCGGCTGATAAAAGGTTGAATACAACCAGAATCCAATTTGATGCAATTGGTATGTGGTAGTGTGGAGCAAGTAATACCCATGCATGTGTCTTAGAATGTGCATATAATGCGAATCATCTGCATATTTGCTCTGATTAGCTCTTATTGCAAAGGTGGACTTATACCAGATCCCAATGTCCAAAATGTGATGAATTGGTGATGTTTTTTTTCCTGTAGTGGTGATGTATAAGAAATATCCCATCCACTGTGTCATTATTTTTGCATGCATATGGCTCATTTGATATTTGCCGATTGGCTCATTCTACAAGTGTGATTCCCAGATCCCAAGTCCAAATTTGATGCATCTGGTATGTGGGTAGTGGTGGGTGCTGCAAGAATACCCATGAACTGTGTAATTTGTGTGAATTAATGAGCTTATTCCATGTTTTGTCTTGATTGGGTCATTACTACAAAGGTGAACTTCTACCAGATCCCCCCAATGTCAATTTGACCAAATTTGTATTGGTTAGTGGTTGGTAGAGACAAGTAATACCTAGGCACTGACTCCTATCATTGGACATATTAATGAGCTCACTGGCATATTTGCACTGATTGGCTCATTACCCTACAATGGTGAAGTTCCACCAGATTCCAATGTCCAAATTTAAGATATCATGTTTGAGGGGTGTTGGAAAGATCAGATCCAAAACATATAATCATAAATTGGATGGTGTTGACGCCCAAATTATGTCTCGCTATGAGTTTAAAAATTGGGATCGATCGTTGAGCCCAATATTTTGCAAATCATAGTCGACAAAAATTTTGGCTCAGTCTATCCAAGTGATATGAAATTTGGGTATGTGGGCAGAGTGGTGCTTGCAAATGATGCTCCCTGTCAAGGGATCTTGGAAGATCTGAGTATTTTAAAGTCAAGCATTTTGAGGGCATTTACAGCAACAAGCCAATAGAAAAAAGGAATGATCGTGTTGTGCGCCGAGGGATTAGCAATTAACCTTTTGGAACAGGCCCGCGTGGGGATTGTATTCTGGAAGAGCATTCCAGATGGTAGGCAGATGCTGGAAGAAGGATCTCAGATGGCTAACTAGTTTGGAACGAGGGGAAATTCAAAAGCAAGTAAGGGGTCTGAGTGGGGATTAAATTTTAGAATGCTTCAGAAAGCCATTGGCTCAGGATAGTCAGTGGCCTTTCCACATACATAGAACAGTTTGTAAGAGTCAATGCAACTAGGTTCCAAGGGGCGGGTTTAATGGCGATAAGGTCTTCGGAAGCCAGTGATGCAGAGGGCACGTTTTTGAACTCAGGTCAAGTGATGACAGGAGGTGGAGGTGCTCCGTCCAAAGTACAAATAGTAGATATTTCATCTTGAATTCTAACGGTGAGTCCTTGTTAGATATCACTCTTGTGGGAATTATATAATAGCGGGAACTCTACGGAAAAAAAACCAATATGCTGGCTGCAGATTTAACAATCTTGGTTCAAGCCATGCACACCCAGGTTGAGAGGCTTGGCTTGGAGCGAGGCCAGCCAAGTAGATCGACGTTCTCTGCCTTGTGAATGTTTTACCAAAGAATTGGAGGGAGGTAGGATGGTGTCAGGCATCTATTGATTTATATATGTTGACAGTTTTTCATTTTTTGGTGTGAAGAGAGCGTTCCAAGAAGTAGTCCAGTTTTCAATTTTGATCAGGTCCTGGTTTAAAGAGGCCGGCAGCGCACTATATCTTTTCTGAGACTTAATGAAGAGTCTATGAGGGTGATATTTGATATCAGCACCATACTAGATGAAAGTGTTTGAGAAGCCCTGGTTGATTTAATTTATAAAATGATGAATAGAAAGGGGCAAGAGGAAGAGGGGGAACACCTTGTGGAACCACCTGCATTGATGGACTTCCTGCAAGAGGGATCTCTTAGGTAGTCTGCCAAACAACAGCTAAGCAACTAACCAGGAAAGCCAAGGCAAACGAAGTTCAGCATGGAGCCTGGTGCCATATACTTATAGAATGTTTTGCTGAATCCTGGCACCACTCGGGATTCTTTCCTGTCATTGTGTGGTATTGCTGAGACGTTGAAATAGGTATGTGAGGGCATTGGGGTGGAGTGTCCAGCCTTAAAACCAAAAATCTGTTCAGAGATGAAGTTTGTGGTTAGTCCAGATGTTTCCACATGGACTTGTTGATCACTCTCTTGACCGCGATTTAGACTCCGCCTAAGAGTGTAAAAGTGAGTTTGTAGTTAAGGCACGAGACATGCGGCATTGCAGCGAATCATAATTTACTTTGTACTTCGAAGTTTTTAAGAAGTATAGAGGTGTAGATATTATCGATAGGTTGGTGTAGGATTGAGGCGAGGGACACCTTTCGGGAACCCTAACGGCTAAGCATCCGAACGGTATATGTAAATACCCTCATTGACAGTTGATGTCCTTCCATCAGTATTACACCTCACCAACCCGCATTAGTAACAAGCTTGGTGAGTAGCCACAACCTCCCAAGTATTATATTGACAGCACAACAAGAAATTGGCCCTCAGTTCCCAGCAGTTCTCAAGCCCAAGCAAACGAGAGCGATATGCGGAGGGACCTGGACAAGAACAAGAGGGTGCTAAGAATCCCAGGATCAGGACAGGCGTTTGGAAGGGTCCACTTTGGAAAAACATATAAATACACGGGCTTCTTCTAGGTGAGCTCGCCTTATGTTGGAAAGGAAAGGAGAGTGGACTGTTATCCATATTCAACTTGGACATGTGGGACTTGTGGATGGAAGTCAGGAGAAAGGGGAAGCATTATATGAGTTAAGAAGTGGAATTGCTATACTACAGGGGTGTACTAGGGGTAATGATAATAGCAGCACGAGTGGGGTAGGTTCAGATAGTTCGCAAATACATAGTGGCAAAATGAATGATTTATACAACAGATTCATTAGATCGAGAGGGCACACCCGAATTGTCACAACTCTCGAAAACACTAGAAGATTAAATATCAAAGTTGATATTCCTTCAACCAAACATCCGATGAGGATAGTCGAGGAAATTATGAGGAAATAGCTCTTAGTCGTAATAAACTAATCAACCTATCAGTGGGGATTTTAAACGCCAACGTGGGGGCCTATTAGACATCAGGAGAAAATGTCCATTGGCAATTTGCTTAGCTTATTCATATGAGCAGGCCGTGACACCCGGTGGACGTTTGACACAATGAGATTCCAAGCTGTGCTCAAGAGCTGGTGACCAGGGGGCAATGGCCAAGTAGAAAATATAATTAGGTATTTATAGCAGGGTACTGATACCATTGAAATCAACAAAGAAAGCAAAATCATAATTATCAAAGCGGGGGTCAGCAAGGAGACAATGATGTCGCCTAACTTTTCAACACTGCGCTGGAAGCCCTCCTCCGCAAGTAAATGGGGACAACAAGGGTTATATAAATAGATGATGAAAGGAATGAGCCAATCTTCGGTTTGCAGATGAATTTGTTAATTTGCTGGGGACCGGATGAACTAGGAAACCATGGACAGACATTTATGAAGCAAGCGGGTGTAGATTAAAGAGCAACATGCAAAAAAACAAGTATGTCAATTGCCACACACCAAACACCAAGAAAAACTATCTACATCAACCAAACTACTTTAGAGGAAGTTGATGAATGCATATATCTGGGGAAGGCTCAATGTCACAATGAAGCATATCACCATTAATGAATTTCGCGAAGAACAAAGATCAGAATGGGTGGCCTTGTCAAACTGAGTGAGGTTATGATAAGTAACATGCAACTATGCCTGAAACGAAACGGGTTCACCAATGGGTTTGCCTGCGATGAAACTATGGTGCAGAGGACAGGGTCATTGTCAAGAAAATGGAGAAAAAACTGAAGAACCCAACAAAGATGTATGCTTGGAATAACCAAAGCATAACAGGCGAAGAAAACAAATGTGTGGATCAGAAACAAGACTCCGTAACAGATATCATCAATGCAGTGCAGCAAAAAATGGTCATGGCTGGTCCACGTGGCAAGACAGGCCAATGGGAGACGGAGTAGTAGTAGTAGTAAACCCAAGTTTTTAATCCGGTTTTGTCCCCGTAAAACGGAGGTGGCGGAATTACCTCCCGCTGTAGCAATAGCTATTACTTCCTCCTTCCACGTCCGCCCGATTCGACGCATCCTCCATCTTAGGGAAAAACACGTGTGGTTATCGTGGTAAAAAAAAAGCGCGCGACTCGTGATATTAGACCGTTAAAATCGTGGAGTTCGAGCCCCAAGGTGGTCAACGTGTTGGTTGTCTTGGCAAGAAATAAAAGGCCCTCCTTTCCAGCCAACATGCCCTGGACCACATGGGTTTGTTAACATGGGCAAGGGGCTTAAGGTGGGCAAACCAAGGGATCCATGTGGGCTATAAGTGTGGTATATTGGTGGGTTACAAATGTGAGCAACCCCAATGGGACCACATTGTGGGTATCAGGTCTGTATGGGTCTAGGACATGGGGGTTTCAAGGGTTTTGTTATTGGGCCCTATGTGGGTTGCTGGTGGGCAGGGCTGACAGGGGGCTTCCACAGGGCTCACCAATATGGGCATGGTCTGATGGACCTTGTATTTTTGCTTGCTGAAAATGGAAAGTTTGACATAATGTGTTGTATGTTTAAGTATTTTTAATAATAATTCAAGGACAAGCCCATAGTAACTGGATTATTTAATTTGCATCAATCTTTACCATTTTGATGACACCTTTTAGAGAAAGGATGGTGCAGACTGAACATTTTGAAAACGCATAGAAGAAAATACATATCATATTAAAATAAACCTTTCATTAAAATTAAATGTCAACAATCTTGTTTCATTGCACTCAGCTATTATGCCATCTTTGGGAGATGTTTAAGCTGATGAAACAACAAAACATTATTTGGTTTCCTCCATTGTGGGCTTAAGGTTCCACCTGCGAAGAGGGTTTTAATAAAATCAATTTTGAATATGCCCATCTTGGGCCATGAGCCCCCTATGGGCTCCACATTGAACCTGTATGGGTACAACAGGTGAAGCCTCATTACTAACCCCAGAAAGTGATAAACTATGAGGGAATACACACAGTACCCATTAATACCCACCTGCACCCAAAACTGGGCAGCAAACACAAATGGGGCCAATCGAGGCCCAGTGGAAAAACCCCAAGTAGGCCTCACATGCGATTTTGCCCATGTGGGGCACTCTCATTGACGTGAATACCTAAAAACCGTATATTTTACCCACATGGGCCCAACTGGGAAGGTTGGCTAGGTTAATACATGCTCGTCACCTTCCTCAGCAACATACTTGAAAAGTTACACTATTTGCCTTTGCCAACGGTCAATTGATTCATGCCAAACAACATCTGCATTGAAAGGTGCAACGAGAGATTTGAAAGCAATCAAAATATTGGTCAGAATAGTAATTCATTATAGATAGACACTCAATAGATTTCTTGACCTTGTATTGGCTACGAAATGCTCAAAGAGAGAAAAATATGATTTGATTGCTTAAATTTCAATATTAAAATAGACTGATGAATTTTTTTTTCGTATTTGCTCCTAATGAAATTATTCGAAATTTCAAACTTTCTGTACCAAAGAAACATTCTAAGCTATCCTTTCAGGGTGGGGTACTTTTTATGGAAAGCTCTATATCAGGGCAAAAAAACACTTTCGATTTTTTGGGACACCGATATGTTGAAATATCTCGTTGCCACCTTAAGTCCTGAGGGGTTTTCCTATCCCCAAACTTTACCATCACACTCTCTCTCATAATGCTCTCTCTCTCTCTTCTCAAAATCACCATCTCATTTTCACTCAAACACCAGTTGCATCCTATTATACATCACCGATCTTACACAACTCTATACACCATTTCGTTCATCTTCAAAGGAACTTCTTTTCCGTAGGCAATTCTCCACCATTCCTTAAACTTCACTCTGCTATCACAGCCGCCTCGCATTCACCACCACTGCTCCCTCAGGGTACGTGAACTCATTAACCGACTCCACCTCATCAAGCAACGTTTCCTCTGTTCCACATCCCTTAGCTCTTTCTCACTCTTCACACACAAAATTTGACAGTCAAGGAGGTCACTTTGTTCATCTTGTGATCTCTAATGGATCCATTTCCCCACATTTCTCACACCACCATGAAGTTGCATTTAGCATATTTTCCACATTCTACCCCATGGTCTACCTACAACCCAAAGCTAATAAAAGAGTGGGAACTGAAATGAAACAAACAAAAACAAACAAAAAAAAAACACCAGAAGACAAAATTGAAATGGAGGAAGACGAGATCACCCAGTTCCTAGCATAACATGTATGAGAAAAAGCTAGAAACGATCTTCGTGGTGTCCTTGGAGAGGCCTTCAAGAATGGAGATATATTTGAACGTAAACTAATATACCCAACACAGATAGAGCCATTAATAGAGGCAAAGACATCCAGGTTATATTAGGCTAACTTTTAAGTTGACTTAGGCGCACTGGCACATTTTCAAAATAGGAAATTTCTTCAATTTGCTCGCAAATGATAGTTCTAGGCCATTGGAAGAAACAGAGATATATTTTACAAAAAAGAACATTAACCAAAACAGATCGGACATTGATATGAGGATAAAACATCCAGGTAATGTGTAAGCCAAATTTAAGTGTTTAAACTTAATCAACAAATGTGTACATTACATGGAATATTTTTCTCTGTACCACTGATATAAAAACCACAAAGGCTATAGACAGGTCAAAAAACAGTGCGTGTTATATAGCGTGGGAAACATGATACGGCGTTGCGTGTTCTTGTGTTAAACGCAATTTTCGTCGTCTACTGAATTAATGTCGCCGGCGACGTTATTTAAATCGTTCTGTTTAATCCATAGGAAGTTGTTGATCTTAAGGTCCCAGAGAAATGAGATGATAACATACTACAAATTTAGGGACATGCCATTCAATAAACGGGCCAGAAATAAGGGAATGACACTACCAGTATTACGTCAGTGTCATTGAATAGATTCACACCCGTCACCCTGGAAGTTTCTATTGCTCTCTGAAAATCATTCGTTTCAATAATGAGGTCATCACCAACCCAAATATTGATACTTCTGGTCCCTCCTGTAGACTTGACACAAAACCAGCTGTCAAAAACACCTTTAATCAAACACAGGTATTATACATTGAATATCTAGACTCGTTTCATTGAATTTTAAAACCACAAAGGTCACAGACCGTTAAAGGTGAATGCCGTGGAAAAAAACTCTGGAGTGTGTTTTCTTGTGTTAAACGTCATTCCGTCGTCGTATGCTGGAGTAATGTCGCCGGCGACATAATTAACTCGTTCGTTTTACCCGTAAGCGCGCTGATTCCAGGTGAGGGAATAATGTTAATATATATAAAGCTTTACAACCATGCAAAAATATCAATTGAAAAAATCTTGAGGGGCGCCACTATTTTTTAATGTGACAGGGTATAGTTAGAAAGATATTATAGTGTGACAGGTGTATATCTGTATTGAACACGATTTGAGAAAAAAGATAAACCATAATTCAAAAACAACGATTTATGTAGTTTTAGAGAAAAGGGACATAAAATAATAATATCGGACCATGATCCTAACATCGCAGATTTGAAAGGCATATTCCGAACCCAATACATTAGCCCGATACACGTGCTTTTAATTTGGTTTTTATTTTGATGAAGGGGATTGTATTTATAGGCAGTTTAATAGAACACAATTAAACAAACTAGGAGATAAAGGATATTATTTGACAAATATGACCAAGTGTCTGGTGTATATAATTGATTTGGACATACCTTTGGATATCTGAAAAGGCGCGCGTCTTATGTCGCGGCAGTGGTGGCCAGTGACCTCAGAGAGGTCAATGGACCTTAATTTGACCCCTATTGACGTCTTTCTAACTAGTTTGGAGGCTAACCTCACTCCAAAACGGTCTTTCAACGTACTTTAAAGGTCACTGGCCGATCGTAATAGCCCTGTCCCAGAAGCCCATGATTTACCGGAAGGAAGTGGTCAAGATTTAGGTATCACAAGAAAGAAAGCTCCCGTCGGCTACTATTTTTCTCATTTACGCCTGTGAAATCTTAGAGCCAAAGGGAGTTTGGTTTAGAAGTTATGAGCGAAATGTGACCCCATTTGGTCGAACCAATATTAATTTTACACAGTTTACTCTATGGGCTTACAAAATCACGTTTGGCTCTCACATAACATCGGATTGAAATATCGGCTCGCTAACTTTACAGATGGGTTTGGAGTGAAGTCCAATATATCAAGATGAAAACTCATACATAATTCGGGCCATCCCCCTTAATATCATATAAATTAAGGTATTGACATAAGCCATCCAACAATACCAATAGTGTAAGGGGTTGATTTATTTTTTGACAAAATTTGAGATATTAAATATAAGATTAGTGTTTTGTGGAAATTTTTAAAGGGACGGACTTTAAATTCAACGTACTTGATATGAAGAAAATTGGAATTAGCTGACACCAAATTAGTGTGGTTTGTGTGTATTCCCGTAGGATTGTTCATGTAAAATTATTTTGTTGCCTGTTTGGGTTTTAAAGGGCCTAAACTGTCAGAAAATGTGGGGTTCAAATTTTCGGAGTTTTTCCCTTCTTCAAGGGGGAAAGTTGTACAGGGAAAATTTAAATCGAGTCAAATTGTGTTTTAATGTAATGACGCGTTCGTCTCCTTAAAGGATTAGAAAAAAAAATTATTATTTGCCTAGGTTACAACCTTTTGTTACGCGAACGCGGTATAGCCCACAATGGTTCAAGCCCTGGGGTAAAGGCTCCGCTGTGTTGAAAGAAAATGGTGTATATGTTTCCTCTTGTCTTACTGGACAGGAAAAATGATTTTTCTAATGATTTGGTGATATATCACCATTAAAATACAGGGCAAGTTTTGGGAGACGAATAACACCCATTGCAAATGTCACCACACTGTAAAATAATACATGTTTGGATCCTATCAGACAGTGCAAACAAATTTCACCAGTTTCAAACAAAATCCGAGTATTGGTTAAATTTACTCCAGGATGACATTGAACCGTTATAGGGCTATAGCGCTTCAACAAAGTCGAACAAAATGGCCAATCGGAGGTTGTTTTCTAGCAAAAAGTCGGCTGTGTGACGGAGCCTTTAAATTCATGTCAATATCAGATAAATGGTGGACAGTACATATTCAACAATACCATAGGTTGCGTGTATGTTGTAACTTTGTGCCAAATGCCATTTTGGCCCACCCCCAAAAAAAAAAAATCAAAATGATGAAGCTGTCTGGTTTAGACATTGTGGCATTCACTTCTTAAGGGATATTTGGGGCAAGGTATATACCTTTAAATGGACATAATGGAAGCTAGCGCCCTCAACAAAAACTTCATTCAACGTACGCAGGGCCCATATCACAAAGACACACTACACGTGTAAAATTGCACTGAGGGGGTTCCCTGAAATAAACAAACAACAAACAAAAAACACTAAAGTAAATCCTTAAAAGCAATATTAGCACATTTTTTGAGAGCGCCCCCAATTTTCAAAATTTGATATTTTTGCAAGCTATGTTGGTAAGTGTCTAAAAACTAACCTGCGAACGAGAAAGAATGCTCAATTGTAATAGAATTGGGATCCTAAAATTGTTACTTACGGCAGAGCTGGAAATGCTAAGTTTAGTCATCCCTGAGGAAATGTGCACTCGAGTAATAATAACTTAACCTTTATTTCTGAACCAATAAAACAACTAGGGCTGCAGATGAAATGTCCGAGAGCACTGAACCGTAAAAAGTGGTACATGTTCTATGAGTTTTTGATAGGAAATCAGTTGTCAGATCCAGTCACAAGGATATCAGATGATTTTACAAAAATTTACACTTGTATTTTTTAAACAATAGCACAATTTGCATAAAAGTGCATAATTTTTGTTCAAATGATGCTTCTAAAAAACTTATAACTCTAGAAGTACATCTCACATCACTATGCGGATTTTGCATTTGGTAGAGGACATTTTGTACCTTTGATATTAGAACTAAATATATAGAAATCTCCAACAATGAATATTTATGTGTTTTCTGCTTGATTTTTTCATATGTAAAAAAATGACTAATATTTCACCATTTGCGCTTTATTATCCCAATTTAGCAAAATTGAACATTATTACATTTGTACATTGTTTTCTTCACCAAACCAAAAAAATTGGTTACTCTAGCATTCAGGAAAAATGTAAAATATGAATGAAGGTACAACTCAGACTTTGAATTTACGTCTCAGGACGTCATGAAGTCGCTTAAGTACTGCACACTCGTATTCTCTGCATGTAGGCACGCATACTCAAAAATGTTATAGTGAGAGATTCTAGAGGTATATCACACGTGGTATATTGGTGGCCTAGTTTTTTCACATATCAAACATTGGTTTTTTTAGAATTTAAAAAGACCAGGCTCTCTGGTGAAATTTCAAATTGACACGAACAACTTAAAATAATAAGGTAGTTAATAAAAATTCTTTCATTACACTGTATCCGTGTACTACATAAGTGTGAAGCGCGCCGTCTTCTGTGTCTCCCACCATAGTGTAATTGGTAAGTAAAAAATAATTAGCAAGAAAAGTCGGGTTTTGAACATATATTTACTTAAAGAATAATAATCTACCCATGAATAACAATAGATGTCAAACAAAGCCATCAATTTCATGCACCCTGCTTACTTGTTTCTTTAACATTTCCCTTCTTTTATTATTTCGTCTTTCTTTTAATTATTTGTAAGTGTTTTGTGAAGTTTCTTCTTCATCCCGATCTTGTTATGTATTCTTTGTGATTATACTGTCATTGGACGCGTCCACCGGGGTGGGGTCTCAAAATTTCCAGGTTGTTTAACATTTGGTCCGGCGCAAATGCAGGCTTTCGATTTCAAATTTGTTCGCCGACGCCTTCAGGGGCAAGGACGTGTAGACACTGGAGGGAGCCCGAAATGTTTTCAAAATCATGTGCAATCAACTTCACCCTCCTTCATTACTTCACTTCCTCCTCCTTATGCTTCCTTTTTAAGGCGCTTGAGACAACTCTTGTCAGACCACCGTTTGGGGGGGGGAAATGTGCCCCTTCCACCGGCCGTTACGCTACGGCTTCTGTGTCATTCCCCTCTCTCACTCTTCTCGTTTCTCCTCTATCTAGCCTTTACGAACATATTCTTGTTTTCAAGAGGAGGTTTTCGTATTCGTTGAAATACTAAAATCAATCCTTATTGCGATGGCGGATCTTTCATTACATTTTATAGGAGGAAAGAAGGACTGGCAATATTGTAAAAAATATAAAAACAACTAACAAAGCTTTATATATTTAGAAATATAGTGTTTATTAAAACATTATGTACGACAAAATAAAATCGCTGTCATCATGCATTTACTGGTGAGAAGTAAATCAATGTTAGATTGATAGTAAATAGGGGAAAAATGATTCTCGCCAACAATCGAGATTTTGAGGCTATTACGAACCCAATCGCATTATCCAGAGACAACGTGCTTTTATTTTGGTGTTTATTTTATGAACGGGGATTTATTTATATGGCTTATATAATAGAACACAATAAAACAACTAGGAGATAAAACAGGATATTATTTGACAAATATGACCAAGTGTCTGGTGATATAATTGATTTGGACATACCTTGGGATATCTGAAAATGCGGTCTTATGTCGCGGCAGGGGTGGCCAGTGACCTCAGAGGTCAATGACAGTTAATTTGACCCCTATTTGACGTTCTAACTAGTTTTGGAGGCAGGACCCTCACTCCAATACGGTCCTTTCAACGTACTTAAGGTCCTGCCCGATCGCTAATAGCCTATCCCCAGAAAAGGCCCCAATTTTTACCGGAAGTGGCAATATTTGTAGTATCAAAGAAAGCTATTTTCTCATGTACCCTGTGAAATCTTAGAGCCAAAGATGTTTGGTTTGGATGTTATGAGCGAAAAATGTGCCCATTGTTTGTCTCGACCAATAGTAATTTTACACAGTAATCTATGGGTTACAAAATCACGTTGTTGGCCTCTCGCATAAAATCGGATTGAAATATCGGGCGCGCGAAACTTACAGATGGGGGTTTTAATTTTTCTTTCAAAAAACTTAAAAAAAAAAATTCATATCCTTAAATCGGGCCACCCATTTAATACATATGAAATAAGGATTGACATTAGCATCCAACAATACCAATATGGTAGGGTGCTTTTATTTTGACAAAATTGAGCCAAAATATCCTATTTAGGTTTTTTTGGCAATTTGTAAAGGGCAGGACGGACTTTAAATTCAACGTACTTGATATCATATGTGAAAGAAATTGGCATTAGCTGTACACCAGTATAGTGTGGTTGGTGTGTATTCCCGTTAGGATTTTCATGCAATTATTTTGTTGCTGTTGGGTTTAATAGGACGAAAAAATGTCAGAAAATGTGGGGTTCAATTTTCGGAGTTTTGCCCCCTTTATTCAAGGGGGGAAATGTTTAGTACAGGGAGAAAAATTTTAAAATCGAGCAAATTGGTTTTATGTAAATTGACGCGTCGTCTCCTATAAGGATTAGAAAAATATATTTGCCTGGTTCAAACCTATAGTTAAAGTGGTATAGCTCCATAATGGTTCAAGGCCCTGGGGTAAATGCTCAGATGTGTGGAAAGTGTTGTCATAGATTCCTCTGCTTACTGAACAGAGAATGCATTTAATTGATTGGTGATATCACCATGCCAACATTACGGGCAAGTTTTGGTATATAGACCGTAATATTAACCAACAATGCAATGTTCACACAATGTAAATTAAACATGTTTGGTCCTAAGCAGACAGTGAAAAAAACTTATCACCAGTTTCAACAAATCAGAGTATTGGTTTTAAAATTTACTCCAGGAGACAATTGAAACGTTATAGGATTATAGCGCTCAACTAAAGGTCAGAACATAAATGGCCAATCGGAGGTGTTTTCTAGCAAAAAAAGCGGCTGGGACTGAGCCTTTAATTCAATTCCATATCATATAAATGGTGTGGACATTACATATTCACAATACATAGGTTGAGTGTAATGTTTGTTGTAATTGTGTGCCAAATGCCATTTTGGCCCCCCCCCCCCAAAAAAATCACAAGATGAAGCATTGTCTGGTTTAGACATGTGGCATTCACTTTAATGGATATTTTGGGGCACCGGTCCTATGACCTTTAAAGGCCATTAATTTGAAGTAGCGCCTCACAAAAAATTCAATTTCAAACGCGGTTACTGCAGGGCCCAATGCAAAACGACACTTAAAGAGTGTAAATTGCACTTGAGGGATTTCCCTTAATTAAATAAACAAACAACAAACAAAAAAAACACTTTTAAAGTTAATCCTTAAAGCAATATTTATAGCACATTTTTTTGAAGAGCGCCCCCAATTTCAACTTTGATATGTTGCCACAGCTATGTGTAATTGCTAGAAAACTTACACCTGCGACCGAGAATGCTCCAAAATTGTAATTAGAATTGGGATCCTAAGTGGACGTAACGGCAGACTGGAAAGGCAAGTTTATGTCCAACCATTGATGAAATAGTGCCACTCGAGAAAAATAACCTCTAACTTTATTTTTCTGAACCAATAAAAAACTAGGCCTGCAGATGAAATGTCCGAGTCACTGAACCGTAAAAAGTGGTACATGTTGCGTTTTTGTGATAGAAATCGTTCAGAATAGTCCAAAAGGGGCTCCTAGCTGATTTGTTACAAAAGTTTACAATTGTAGTTTTTAAACAATAGCACCAATTGCATATAAAAAATTTGCATAATTTTTTGTTACAAAGGATGCTTTCTAAAAAAAAATTATAACTCTAGAAGTACATCGCTACCTCACTATGCGGATTTTTGCTTTGGTAGAGGACACAGTTGTACAATGTGATTAGCGTACGTAACGAACATCTAATATGAAACTATACCACAAATGACAATTTATGTTTTTCTTTAGTTTTAGATTTAAAAAAATGGACTTAATATTTCACCTTTCTCTATTATCACCAATTTAGCAAATATTGAACAATTACTTACATGTACATCGGTTGTATTCCACCAAACCAAAAATGGTTACTCTTAGCATCAGAAAAATGTTAAAATAGAATGAATTACAACTCAGACTTGAA
>JAMKCH010035642.1:0-14327 GCA_023653785.1 Ophioderma brevispina
CCAAACTCCAAATTTAAGAAAGCATTATTCCGAAAGGAAGAATTGAGAACTGACAACTTATTACTGTCAAAATGTTGACTACATCCCATGATCTCTAACATCTGCTGGGACAACAAAGACATTTGTACATTTCTAATCTTCAGTATAATCTTTTATCTGTTGACCTTTGATGTTAGAATGTACTTGATTGTGTGCTAGACTCACAGAGGATGGAACAATTTGTTGATGGTGTGGTTGCAGAAGTTTCTATCTACATGAAAAGACTGATCAAGTTCTTTAAATTCAACCAGTTTCATAGTTATAGGAGTTTGTCTCCTAAAATGTAGCTGAAATCCAACTGAAAATACTGAGTTACGACTAACAACATAAGAAAGATAATAACTGAAATGTTCAGACTTCTCTCCATGCTAATGAAACAGTTACAATTTAACACAACTTCATTTCTTATTTTGCTTCCACGTAGACCATGATGCTAAATAAAAGCTTTCTAAGATCTACATGACATATAACAGGATTGGCAATAGAGCTTTCAAATCTATTCACAGAACATTAGGCCAACTAGTAATCATGCACACAGAATGCACATGTCTAACAGCAGGGAACCGTGGCAGGTGGGATCCTGACTTCGAACTCTCCCTATATTCATTTTGCAAAGTACATTGGTCATTCTGTTATCAGTTTGTCTCCTCTGAAAATAATTTCACCGAAGTTACCTCTTCACGCCCAGATTAATAGTGTTTAGTTGGCCATTACGAAATGTTATGCAGGATTGCAACAGCACTTATATTGAAATATACAGGAAAACAAAAGGTATGGCAGGTTGGCAGTAAAAGCTTCCCGAGAAATACAAGACAGTATCAAGTTCATTATTGTTTAAAAATGTGAACTTGCTTACATTTCTACAGGTCCGAAAGGGCTACTGTAACTTACATTGATATTGATATAATTTACAAATTTCCATCCAAATGGTAATTCAGAAAGTTTTTTAATATGCACATTTTTTTCTAAAACTAATCAATTGGGCCTTCCATTTGAATCCAGACTCCCACATGGAGGAGGTTTACGTAATATGTTAACGATTGGGTGTATAAGTTCACCAATGGAGGATTTCAACTGTAGTTAGCCCAATTGGTTATTCCTTACAGATGTCTTCCCAAATCTTGCCACTATGGTAGTAGGAGTATGGCTCATCACTGTAGTTTGCATCAACCTATCTAATGTGACGACTTCATTGAGGGAGTGTATGCCTGGCCTGATTGAATAAAGCTCATAATCCCTCATTGAAGTCTTGAACACTAGGCTAGTTCTGTTCAATAATTTCATGAAATAAAGCTCTATAATCCCTCAATGAAGTCCCTTGACACTAGCTAGTTCTGTGCAATAATTACATGGAAATAAAGCTCTATAATCCCTCAATGAAGTCCTTACACTAGCTAGTTCTGTAGCCATAATTTAAAAACATGGAAATAAGCTCTATATCCCTCAATGAAGACTTGACACTAGGCTAGTTCTTGGTGCAATAATTACATGTAAATAAAGTATAATCCCCCAATGAAGTCTTGACACTAGGCTAGTTCTGTTGCAAATAATACATGGACATAAAGCTCTATGCCCTCATTGAATTCTTGACACTATGCTATTTTCTGTCAATATTCACAGAGACTAGCTTGGAAAAGCTGACAGAATGTAATTCGCAGAACACCAAACAACAATTTGTATAAGTTCGTTTAAAGAACAAAAAATTCGAACCAAAATTAGTAAAATGGTTGACAGTTCCTAAAAAAAGGTGATTTCTAGTATCATCAAGATTTCAAACTCAACATGGCACGTGCTTTGGATGAGGCTGTATATGCATATATCCAAGTCCATTGGGGCAACTTGTATTCCAGGACCACAGCAACAAGAGTCACCTTGCAGGGCAGCTATAACTTGTTACATATCTATCAGTTAAAAGTGCTAATGAGACTCAAACCCACAATGTCTGGATTACAAGACCATAGTCCTACACTATTGTGCCATACAATCCGAGCTGGCAGAATATTTTTCTTTAGGTATTGTTAAACCTGTGTGAGGATTTATTGGAGCAAACATTTGAACTGCGGATACCCTTCCTGACGTCCATCCAGTTTTTGGCGGTGGGCCAAGCTTTGAGCAACCACGCCACCATGCAATGCACATGTGGCTGGATGGGCGGCGTTAGCTCTCGCGTGCGTGATGCCTGTAGGTAATTTTCTTTTTCATTCTACCAGTGTTACCAGCTACCCTCCTCATCGATTTCTTCAGAAACCCAATGGGGGCGATGGTTAGCTGCCGCTGACAACTCAAAAATGAAAAAAGAAAAACAACTGGACAGGTAGCCCTGAAACGGCAGGATACCAGTAGCAGGCCACAAAAGAACCTGACCTGACATCATTCTATTGTATACTTAAATCATTACGTTAACAGAACAAAGTCTTATAGTTATAGAAATAAAGATAGACATGATGTTGTTTTTCGCCTGTCTAATATTGTGTCATAATGGGTGGGCAGTCCAATAGTTTGAGTAGTGGATCCGGTGCAGTCGGTATCCACTACGATAAAAATATTGGACTGCCCATCCAATATGCCACGATATTAGACAGGCAAAACAACAAATCCTTCTATTTTTCTCATTATTATTTAGTTTTAGTTGTTTTAAAAATGCACCGAAAATATTTTTAATTATTTCAATATATTAGTGAAAAGGGCAAAAATATTCCCTCCGCTGTCAAAAATGGACTCAAGCCTTACAAGTGGCGTGCCCTGCGTAACCTCTATACATGCTCGCGTAATACACTTGCGCTACGACGCACTATCTAATATCGTCTCATATAAGATAGTCAACAACCAATGATATTCGTGTTTGCGTACTAAAACCCGCCCACTGTAATAAGAAGTAACAATGAAGAATGGTGCTACAAGGTAACACACATAGATGTACACCTGGTACAACAACAACTTAGCAACAAAAATTGGAACTAGTTTTATCTTGGATGTAGACAACACAGTAGACCTTTGAGGGTTTAACCTTTCTCAATGAACTTGGATTCAATATTTCGTTGTAACACCCCTACCTCTGACGTGATCTCTGGCAGATGTTTCTGCCATATCCACAGTAGTCTGGGCTACACATTGTAGAAGGCCTTTCTGTCCATCCGCTGTACATCTCTGATGACTAAGTTACCACCTCCTTAACAAAACTAGTTTTATTAACCAGTCCAGAGTATAGCTATATTATTAGTTATCCCCTGTTTGTTGCCCACGCAATACGGAAAAATATTATGTTTATTTCCATATACATGAAGGTCGATAAGCCGAATGTGATATTGGAAACAAACCATAGATATTTTTCCGTATTGCGTAGAACAAACAGGGGTACCGAATTATCATTAGTAGACATTTGAAAGTGTAAGCCTATAAAGTTGATTAAATTTTATAAGCTGGATTAGCGAGCTACACTACAATCTAGTCTCATAATCCAGAAAGCTCAGACTGTGAGTAGGCACCCTAGTCTAGTCTAGTCCTGTTTCTACTGAGGCCTAGTACAATGTACAAATCAACATGGACTAACTTAACTGCACAGTAACACAAATTCAGTCATCATGTTCCTGATACATACAATTTTCCCCAATTCCCAACAAGACAGTCTAGACCAAGATGTCATGTCCACAGTTATTCAGTAGTAGTCTTGCCTATCAGTGCACAGAGTCATGAGAGTTGAATTCGGTCTGGGGGGGGGGTAGCATGGCACTGTAGCTAAGAAAACCACTAACTTCCCTCTTTGAAAGACGTCACAAAGGTCACTAGTCCTCCAAAACACACAGGGGAACTTTAAAAATTGTTCCTGTACATAAAGAAATGTATGAAATGTATCAAGTAGATATTTGTTTGGTATTGTCGCCAGCAGCAGTGCCATTGTGTGAACCAAAAAGGCCATCTTGTATTGTGGCACTTCAGACAGTCGGTTGACAATGTGTACAAATGCCCATAGACATTTCGATATCGATGGTGATAGCGCCACCATTTTTCATAAGCTACATAATTAATCATGCATAACGTCTTCATGACGTAACTGGGATATGACGTAGGGTACTAGCGCCACTCATTACGGCTGCGAACTATAAGGCTCACGATTTCATGCGATCAGGTGCAGTACGCATCCATTTTCTTGATCGGGTGTCCTATCCCGATTTATAACATAGATCCCCCTGCTTCAGAGGGTGCTGAACAGTCTCTTCCACAGATGCATAAGTTCATAAATCTATAGATTTGAAGTCAGGTAAAGTAGGGTGACTTGATCTTGGTGAAGCATACTAATACGGGCTCAATCCAGTGAAGTAATGAAAAATACTCTGGTAAGGCCAAAAAAAATAAATTTTTTGCTTGTCACAATATTTAAAAAAAATTGGTCGGTCGGTGCGGGAAAAGTTTTTTTTTTTTTTTTTTTTTTTTGAGTCTCGGTTGGATCTGGTTGACCATGGCCAGTTTTCAGATGTCGCAAACGTATAGCCACTTCAAGTGAAGACCTGGCAATCTTCAACGTGTAGTGATTCGTACAGTTCTTGTAAATTTTGATCACGATTGAAGCCCGATCTTCGACAGTAAGTTTTTTTTTTGCTCCATAATGTGACGCAGGCATCGCCAACGGAATCGTGTCTGTGGACGTCGCCATATTGTAGGTCAACTAACACAACCGTATTTGCGCAGAATATAGTTGTGCCCCATCAAAATTTCAAGTAAAATAATTTGTTTCTATTTTCACAAATATATACAAAATAGCATTTGTCAAAGATATTAAAAGAAATAAAATGTCATTCACTACTGGTTTAATTTATCGGTTTAACTTTTATTTTACACAGCGAATTTGACCACGCGATATTGTGTATTTTCGTAGCTTTTTGATACACGTTAAAATAAATCCTCATTCCTATAAATGCGCGGTTGTGGTTGTGTTCCCAACGGGGGCATTCGAAGTCTGAGAAATGTGGCTCGGTAGGGGACATCCTCAGTTTGAGGGCATCGAACACGGATTGGGAAGCTTTCTCTCCTGTTGACTTTTTCCGACGGTAGTTTGTCATTCGGGGTAAAATTGGAAAAAAAAACTTTTTTGAAAAAAAAAAAGTTTACAGTCGCAAAGCAAATGACTTTCCGTCGGAAGTGGACAAGCAACAATTTTTTTTTTTTGGGCCTAACGGGAAAAAATATTAATTGGACATTAACCAATCAGCATTCACATTCATGTATACTAATATATACTTATATTGCACACGGATTATCTTGTCAAAGGATTTTAATCTGCTATATATGCGTTAAGATGGGTCCAACATGAACAAAGGGAAGAGTTGTTATTACATACAAAACAGTTTAAGGTACCCTTTCAGACGACAATTTCCACTTCATGAAATTATACTTTTGAAAATATAACAAACAATTTTATGCGTTCATCACTTGATAACCTAGAGCACAAGCTTATTCCCCTCCCAATTTTAGTTTTATATCCTGAATCAGTATTTTTCAGAGAAATATTACAGTACAGTGGTCAGTAATCTCTGCCCATTTACCAACAGACTACAACCAATTTTTCTTGAAGAGACAAGTCTGTACATTTACAGAACAACGCATACAATATTAGTTTTTGATGATACAAAAAATTTAAAACTTTTAAAACTTTACAAAAAAAAAACAGTCGGAGGATGATGCTGTGGATCAAAATGTCCCTTTAACAAATGGGGTCTTCTGGATATTCTGCAGGTTCAATGTTCTAAGGTTCGTCTATCCCGAAGATTCTTTGTCAACCACATTTTTAGGGGGGCATTCAGTTTCAAATCCATTTAAAAGGTTCGTTATTCTGATTATTAAAAAGTTCAATCGTCCTAAATTCAGGACAGGGTTCTTTATTCCAAATTTTTTGAAAAGGGTCCCACTTTTTCCTGAAATAAAAATAAAGTTCCATACTCACTTTTCAAATTAAGAGTTTCGCTATTCCCCTTTTTTTATGAAACAATTGATTTCAAGCAACCAACTCATGATAAGTTTTTAGTTTCATTTGAAGGTGCACGAGAGATTTTGAGGCACCCAAAATATTGTGTCATAATAGTAATTTCATATAGATTAGACATCAAAGAGTCTTTATCTTGTATCTAGCTACAGAATGTCTTAAAAAGAGAAACTGGTGATCTTGATTTGCTTATATTTCAATATAAACAAAGGCTGAATTTTTGTATTTGCTCCTATTGAAAATAGAAATTTCACATTTTTTTTTGTACCAATAAACATTTCTCAGCTTAATCTTTCAAATGGGGATATTTTTATGGACATCTTTACAATTGGGCCAAAATGAGTACTTCGATATTAGGGACACCTGATAATAAACTTGAAATCTCTCGTTAAGCTTTAATTCTAATGATTTTAACCAGAGGTATGTGCGCCGATTGCCTCTGGTTACAAATATTATGTTGTTTACAACGCTTACAAATTTTTTCTAGTTAAATCATCCACTGTTAGAGAGGGAGCAAATATGTGTACCAATTTGGCACATAGATAAGTAGCGTCAAACATATTTGGGGACATTTTGGTTCATAACAACAAAAAGTAACATTTTCAGCCTTCAAATTTCACTTGTGGTAATGAGAAAAATGAAGGTATATTCTAAAAATCTCAATGTTGATGGCAAGTGGAATGAGTTTTTGATCAGGTCACAAACTTATGAAAAATTGGCATCCCAATTTTTTAAACCGGGTTTTTTTACATGTTAGAATGTTACCCAATATTAAATCACATCTGATGAGAATAAACTGAAAACTGTGGGGGGGGGGGGGGGGCTTTCGAATGCTTGTCAGGAGAAAGACACATTACCCCTACAGGAGGAACTGGTCGTATCCGGGTAGGGTCGTTGCCAAGTTCTGACCGGTCCTCACTGCACTGTAAGATTCCGTTCAAGTAGGATCATCGTTATTTTATTTCTCACCCTCCACTCCCTTATTTTTATTGGGTAAAATGTATGGTTTTTTGTCATCCAGTTATGTATTCATTTTAATGATACTGAATATGTTAGATAAAAGGTAGTTAAAAGGTATTCTTAAAGAAATTAATGGTTATCTGAAACTTTCTCCACAGGCACTTTCGCTTGAGGATACTCGCAAAATTAGCTGAGTTCTAGTTGCCAGTGATTTAAATTTCAGCTTTAATAAACACTGGTAAAAGGCTTCAGATTTAATAATTGTCTTAATTAAATTGTATGTAATTAATTTACAGGTAGGGTCACTTTTGGAAACTAAACTTCGGGGTTAGTGTCACCCAGGTTCAAATTACATTCTTCATAGTGCATGCTTAATTAAAAAACATAAGAGATATTGATGTCCTAGGGATTTCACTTAGAGATTTTGGGTGTGGCACATACTTACCTTATTGATTTTATTAAATTTCCACGGTTAGTGTCCACTGGCGGAAGTAGACGTAGGTAGGTCACAGAGTCCCAATGTAGTTAATAATCAAATGTATTACACGTCGTACTAGTTCAATAAACTGATGACCTAAATCTTACATGTAAGTGTCAATGTGGGTGTTGAATATAAAAATGAATCCTACTTGATGGCTGAAATATAATGCTAACATTGGTGTTATGCCTCCTTTTCTTCATCCGGTCTGGGGGTAATGCCATACTATGTAATAAAAGCTGGTTTGTATTTTCCAAGCAAGTAGAGGAAGGAGGGCTGTGTTGAGGATGGAGGATTTATGAAAGAGCGAGAAGGAAGGAGGAGTAAGGGCGGTTGCTGAGAGTGTGCGAGGTGAATCCGCCACCCTCGTTCACAGGGACAACCCCGGATTTAAAACTTGACGATTTACTACTATTACAAAAAATCCAAGCATGTTTCCTCTATAGAAAACAATTAGGACAGCATGCAGTTCAAAACTTACAGAGCATGGCAGTTTCAAAGCTTACAGCAGCAAGTTCAAATCTTACAGCAGGCAAGTTCAAAACTTACAGCAGGCAAGTTCAAATCTTACAGCAGAGCAATTTCAAAACTTACCGCAGGGCCATGTTCTAAACTACAGCAGCAAGTCTAACCTTATAGCAACAAGTTTCTAAATTTAACAGCGCAAGTTCAAAACTTACAGCAGGCAAGTTCAAAGCTTACAGCAATCCGTTTCTAAACTTACAGCAGGCAAGTTTTCCGCAAATCGTGCCAACATCGAACACATTGGTATGCACAAGCACATTGTAAGATATGGGGAGAATTTTTTTACGCAGCTCTGTAACTAAATGAGATGGAAGCTTGCACGCTGTGTCTTGCACTGCACAGCCATTATGTACCGCGCAAGGTTATCTAATACCCCGGCCACGAAACTGTATTGTCCCTTTAATAAATATTTCCAATAATAGTCACAGATTGAGCACAATCGCATACCAATCAAGAAAAGTTTAATTGTCTGTCTATCAAGAAAGAACTTTCTCTGCTTACCATTTCATAATGATCACCTTTCCTCTACATCAATCTGTGTATCTCCTTTCTCCCAAATATGCCAGCTCAAAGACTTCAATCAGTGGGTTGCCTAACAACGAGAGAGTGGTAGTCTGAGCCCCCGTGATAACCTTTCCCTCGGGATGTTCTGAATGCTAGTTCCATCTACAAGACGACAACAAAGTTGCATAACAAAACTGCTTCACATTAAAAACACAGAATGTTAGTTTTTTTGGGAACAATTTTTTATGATGAAGATGCAATTTTGGGACAATTTAAAGAGACAGAGATTTTTTTTAGGATACAAGTTCTCTCAAATTTTACTGGCTCGTTTTTAGACTACCTACCGAGAACTTTATTGGACAAACAGGTGCAAAAGAACACACACCTGTTTTGAACTGTCCTGCTATCGTAATCGTTCCTTATAGAAAACCGTGACTTTGACTTTCTGTCGTGCACGACAGAAATAACTAATCATCATCTTATTACATAACGACGGCATATTCGGCTTATTCCTTCAGGTGCATCTAATACATTGGTAAGCATTCCAATATTTAAAAAACCGGGGTTCGAAAATTGTGGGTGCTTCTTTCTGAAATCTCCTCATGTCTCTTTAAATAAGGCCAGCACAAGAGCTATCGACCATCTAAATAAAATCCTGGCAAGATCCTGCCATATAATATTGAACTATTGAACTCTTTCATGTGTTTGAGTGTACATGGGCATATTGCCATCGTTGAATAGTGATATTTTTAATAGAGGTCCTGCCTGTTTATTCAATGGTTATGACAAAGAATCATCCGCTCTCCTGTAACGCCGTCGATTAAGTTATGCTGTGTGGAACCTTGGATAACATCTCGTTTGTATGCAAAATGCGTGCAAAATACACAGCCTAACAACGGTTCGGATTTGATCCTGTTTGCACCAATGATGGCATTATTCATTTCATATTGTAAATCATCTCCTCTTCCGACAACTTTTTACTAACTGCAAAGTGGAGTCAATGGAACCTTCCACATACATAATTACTATGTACCAAACCTTTATTCGCTTCCTTTTCAAAACAAGGTAAATCGCCAGATTTACACTGCTCTGAAGTTTAAATATTATCTCATTACTTTTTGCATGTAACAAACGTCTTAGGTCTCAAAGATACCCAACAACTTTCTTTCGTGATTTTTTTAAACAGCATATTTTTTTAAATAATTAAAACCAGACATTTAAGTTAAAGACACTATCAGTGATTGCTACATCTCAATCGACAAATCATCAACATCAGAATTTTTTGCATGTATGACCCAGTATAGGTATCCTAACATACTCCTGCAATTATAAAGACCAGGAAGCACCCTATAGGACAGAATCGGAGATTTTAGTCATTATTGTCCGAACGGCCACTTACTCCAACACGTCATGGAAATGGAGATCGTATCTTGGACACTGCCGTTTTCTTCGTTTTCTTGTCAATTCTACAGCTGTAAAAGGTAACTTATGGCTTCTACAGACGTACCCTTCACTTTGAAGCTATCGCTGCAAATTTCAAATATTTTTCAATCACTGTATGTCTTTAATTTAACCGACAGTAAGTATAAAATCAACTACATACTAACCTTTGATTACCAGACTTCCTTCACTCTCAGCTACTCTCAGCTCTCTTCCTTCTGAGTTTTCAGCCACACACACGTGTACTTACTTCCCTTGTCATCGTCGTCATTCCACATCACTGTCTGTAGATTACCGTCTCTAATATGGTAATATCGCTCCCTCCTTGGTTCTTCTGTATCAACATGGTACCATGTAAATTCAATTCGGGTTTAGGGGCTGCTTCCGGTTGGCACTTGATGATCACTTTTGCCCAGTCCCGTGGAGCTGGCTTTATGGTTACCAGTGTGAGTTAAATGTTGGGGGCAAATGCTATGTTAAAAAAAAACAAACAAAATGTTAATTAAGAGTGCTTGTCTGAAAAAAACCACCTGAAATTTCCTAATCCAGGAAGATGAAGGTTCTTGAATCTCTTGATATTTTTTCTATGGGTATGTTTGGAGGAAACAGTTTCACTTGGTGGAATATTTCCCTCTTATACACATACAGTGTTTTCTAGATCATATTGCCTGATTGGTGCCAAGTCAGCAAATTTTTTGAGGATATTTAAATACCTCTTTAATTTCGTATTTTTCAATATATCTTTTTATTAAGTTGACGATAAATCTCAAATTGTAGGAAATGTTTAATTTATTGTTGTAAATGTAGAATTAAAACAATGGTGCTTTATGGCATGTCTTCATGTTTTCCATTATGTATAACATGCTAAAAATAGATCGATTTTTACACACAAAAACATGTCTTTTAATTTGAACGTTTTTCTTTCTTCGGGCATATAATTTCTTTCTTTAAACTGGTATGAGTACAAAGTCCTACAGGACTGTCCAGAAAATATAAATTTTCCACCGTTGAGGTTTTTTTTGCATTTATTTAGAGGAAAATTCCATTTTATTTTTAAACCCTCATCTTCCACCCTCCTTTTGGAAACTCCCCTTCATCAGGAGTGGCTTACCACCACCCATCTCCGGATTCCTTATTAAGCAACCTGTTTACTTAGAATTTTGTAACCAATGGATAGCTCTTGTCTTCCTCCTCCTTACATTGATACAAATGAGTACCAACATACCTAGTATAATTCACAATCGGGTAATGAAATCTTGACATCTAAATACACATGTACAACGGGCAAAAATTCATTTTAATCAAGGAATTAAGGATAACCACTATTCAGATTTAAATCATCATTTTAACTTATAAAAAAACAAGTCAGTTGGATTATTCATGACAAGATATGATATAGTTAACATAGTTATACAGTACCTACACACACGAATATCAAAACAACAAATTCTGACAATGTGAGCTGTAATAAATTACCGAAAATATCAGTATTATGAACAGGCCGGTGTCGTGCCTGATTGCCATGTTTTATCGATAGCTTTTTGTTTGATTTGAATTGATCTGATTATTTCTTCAGAAAACATCTTGGATAACCCAAGAAATGTCTAAGCAGCAAGGGGGGGCTCATCTATTTTCAGGGGCAACATCTAAACAATAATATTAAATTGTTGTTAGTACCTTACGCCTATGTTGTTTTCACACTTTAAATCATGGCGCTGTGCACAAATACTAATTCCACAGGGGAAGCGGGGGCACATTTCCCCACAGGGGAAGCTGCCCCTTGTTTGCCACTTGTTCATATACCTGGGAGAAATGTCATGAAGGGATGAGGCAAAAAAACCCAAAGTAACCCAGTAGTAGAACGTAAACCTAAATGCGAAATGTGTTTATTTTTTATTTTTTTGAAAAGGATTTTCACCAGAATGCTCACATCGGTCATAACCTGCAAGGTCAAAACATGTTGCAACCCATATTTGACTGTGAATGGTGGGCACACGTCTCACATTATTGTTTTTTTACGGGATGTTGTGTACACTTTTGTAAGTAATTGTTTATGTTTAAGGGAGTAGTTTCTAATTCTTTCTCTTCTATTCACACTAAATGAAAATAGTTTCCTAACGATTTTAATACGAGCTATTATAAAAAAGAAACAAACAAATACGAACAAATTGTGCGAAAGAAATGGTCAGATGCTGTCAACCACAATCCCGGTATAAAAGTTTTTATTGTACGCCGTCCTCATAGCCCCCTACATGGTAAGAATAGGGCCACTCGTCATTAAACGCTTTATTCCGTTGTCATCTAGGGAGCCCGGACTATATGGCTCCCGTAGGAATTATATCTAAGTTTTAACCCGTTTCAAATTTGTCCACTTGTGATAACTTTACATGCATTGAAGTCGTACGGCATCATTGAGATTACACTGAAGTAGGCATATCAATATAAAGCTTGTAGCCATTCCTAACACTTAACCCCCACCCAACCATCAATGTTGGGCGGTCTTAAAGAGCTTTTATTAAAGTTTCAACATTGACCGGGGAGAGGGAGGGCCTTAGTTTATATTTTAGTCAGGTCCTTATTTACTTTTTGTTGGCGTTTTATGAGATTAGGAAAACTATACATTTCTTTGTGAAAGCTTATGTGCACCAAATAAGAAAAATCAATGTTGTGGCATTTTTTTAAATTCCCCTATGGCGGCCATTTTGTATTCACAAATGGACGCCAATTTTTTGCTCATATCTCCTCGATTCTAGGCTCGTAGAAGCAGGATTCTGGGGTCCTAGACCCATGTTGTAAGGCAATGAATCCAATAAGATCATTGATACAGCATCATCTCCTTTGGTTTTGCAGCCATAAATTATTCAAAACACATTCATGTTTATAAATCATCTACTGAAGCCTGATTTCCTTTCCAATGTTGACTTGAAACATATGCATTTCCTTCTGAGAAGTGAAGTGCCCCAAAGTCACCATAATTACAACCCCTAGCCACCCTAAAAGAGAAAATGGTCTCGACCAGTGCCCCCAGTCCACCCCGTCGACCTTAGCTCTTCCTTATAATTCCGTTTTGGCTCAAGCCCACCCGGACGTGCGTACATATCTTGCTGTGGGGCGGGCCCGGAAGTGGGAAGTCAACATTGGAAAGGAAATCAGGCTTCAGTCAGATGATTTATAAAACATAATGTGTTGTTGACTAATCATTACACTGAACTGATTTCTTTACACCAATGTTGACGGAAACCATAATTCATTAACCCAACCCCGTTTGAATGAAATATTTTCAATCAACACCAGACTGCCTCACTCAGTCGGAGGTGGAGCCAAATTAATTCAGAGCAGGCAACAAAGTGAAGCCAAAGGCAAGACCTACACTAAACATAAAGTAACATAATGTTAGAGGCCTAAAGGCATTACATAAAAATCGTGGGGACATAGATGCCCACCTGACAAACGGAATAATCCGGGGCGAGCGTCACATTCGGCACGCCGGATAGGAGACTTTATGTATATTGAAGTCCGAGGTTTTCTTGTTTGGTTTCTGCTTCTGCAGGAGTGCCTCGTCGCAAACGTTCTCGTTGAGTAGTTGTACGTTTCTGTAGTAACAACTGACGAAAAACTTTGTGGGAGCCCGCCATGACATAGCTTAGCTTCGCAGAATTTTTCGGCAATACTGATTCCGCGGTGGTAGGGTGCCTCATGACGCGAGACAGATATTACGAACCGAATGGGCTCGAGCTTTGTGAAGCTCCTACCACCGTGTTGGAATCATTAATTACACGCTATTCCATCTAGCAATTGTCGCATTTATGACGTCGGACCCATGTGGGGAAGCGTGTGTAAGAACAACGAGTCGTTCGTTGCCCCGAGCGGACTATTTTTAACTTTTATTCTACTCGAGGCACGAAAAATGGGACACCACAGGCGATCTTCCAGCACCGGAGTGACATGCAATTCGGGCTAAGATAATTGTAGCGTGTCTGAATGAGGATGACTCGTTCTTTGTCCAGAAAAAATCCGGCCTTAAGAACAATTTGACCCTGTCCGAGAGATTCGGACGCTTACATAGAGATATTCTTGATCTCCGAGCATCGTCTCCCAGAGGCGCGGGCTGACCAAAAGACTGTCTATAATGGTGACATGTTTTAGTGAGCCTCAGCAATCGGTTCGAACGGGGGCTTCACTAAAATTCTAAGACAGTATTAAGGTCCCAGGATGGGACCGTCCTCCTGGCCGGAGGTCGTGTATTAAACATCCTCTCTAGAAGGGGATGACAAATCGACGGGAGGCGCAGGAAAGAGATTCCCTGAGCCAGGTTGGGGCTGTTGAAAGCCACCTGCCAGGTGTTTCCCGATTCCCTGCATTGATGGGATCAACGGGAATCGGGGTGCTTTTTGATCGGCCTTA
>JAMKCH010035643.1:0-28422 GCA_023653785.1 Ophioderma brevispina
AGAGCCGCTATCGGTAAAATCACCTACTACTGCTGCTGAAAAAAATGTTGGGCGCAAATCAATACCCCTCTATGACAAAAAACCTGTCCCAGGGCGGTCCTGCCTAGAGATCAGGTGGAATGCACAGGTACCCAGTGGACCCGCTGCAGTGGCCCGGCTACGTTAGTTTACGGCCGTGGCCCTGTCACGTAAGAGAGGTAAGTACCCCTCATATATATATATGTTCTGGTCCCGCCAGGCCCCAGCACTACCGGGCCAGCTGTTTTTACATCAGCGCATGCTTACATTGTTGTACACAACCCAATGTAATTGATACCGAAAGCGTCCCAAGATCAAAATGCCAGATTTCGCATACGGCACCGGTCCATTTTTAGATCTCTCCAGTTGGGAGCTGCTATCGGTATATAAAAATCACCAACTAGTGGGAAAACACAGGGGCTGATTGGCTAAAAAAATGTTTGGCGCAAAAATACCACGCGTATTTCCTCTCCGCCGAAAAACGTCAGCCCGTGGCCGGCCTTGGCTTCCAACCAAAAATCTTCGGCCGCGTTGGGCAGGTGTTTTGTGGGCAGAGAGGTTAGTGTGTTCTTGCGCCAACAACATTTTGTGGAGCAGACGGGCGGTTCCCACTAGGGTATTTTACCGAGAGCGGCTATCCGCTGAAAAAGAGCTAAAAATGGACAGGTGCTGTATGCGAAAGTGTACCTATTGGATATTGGGTGATCTCTTGGTAAGAGCAAGGAACCAGGTCATGTTCCCGTCCTACCGTAATTCGCTCTCGAGATCTGTCAAGGCAGACACACCATCCCTATTATTATATAGATATACACGTTTGGTCCCCGGTCAGGCCCCAGCCGCTCCGGCGGCTTTTTTGACCTCTGCGCATGTTACATTTTGTACACAACCCAATGTACCGCTACGAAAGCGTTCCTAGATCAAAATCCAGATTTCGAATGGAAAGATGAAGCAAGGGAGTGCTCTCAAAATAGGCCTATGAAAGGATCAATGATCAATGAAACTAGATCGGAATATGATGATGAAATATATGATCTCTGAGTGATTGAAGTAGAAAAAGCGCTATGTTATTAGGAGAATGGCGGGCGAAAGATGCATGTAAGAGCACATGCGGAGGACATGCCGCTGGGTTAGCGAAAGCTGCGCCCAAAGAACGGTAGAGTATGCGCCGGGGTTTAGGGCAAAGCCCGGCGGTATAAATATTTTGGCATTATATGCCTAATGTATGTGCTCCGGGCTTGGCAGAACCTGGTGCTACAAAAATGCGCTCCGGTTTGGTGATGGAACCCGGAGTTTAAAGGGTAACAAACACGTGAAGCGGGCCACAGCAGCACTTTTGTTAACATGTCGTGGCCCTGCCACGTTAAATGCTAAGCTTTGGTGTAAATTTGAGGGTTAAAAACAGTCTAAAAATGAGACCGTTAGGGTTGTAGTTGACCGTACTGCGGAGGCACGGCAAAAACAACCCGTAGTCTCTCTAGACTGTTTTTAACCCTCAAATTTACACCAAAGCTTAGCATTTAACTTGACAGGGCCATGGCATGTTAAAAAAGCACGGCAAAATCAACCCTAACTCTCTTACTTTTGGACTGTTTTGAACCCTCAAATTTACACCAAAGCTTAGATTTAACGTCCGCCTGGCCACGGCAGCCGTTTTTTCCCATATAGCCTTGCGTGAACTTCCTTACGCAAAGATTTCCTCACGTTTTAACCTATAGGCCTTGCGTGAAACCACTGCGAAATTGGCGGGGAAGCTTAAACTTGCTTACGCGTAAACATTTTACCTATATAGGCCTTGTGAATCTTCATATTTCGCCGTTAACCAAATAGAATTTTGTTAGAATTCAATTAGCTCTAGTTACATTTAAATTGCTTCTAATTGATTTTGGGACGTTTTCCGCTCGGGGGACGCTTTTGGTTCTCATTGCATCTTGGCCGGTTTCCCTGCAGAAGGTGCAATGCTTCTCATTGCATCTCGGACGTCTTCCCGGAAAACGCAGCGTTGGTTCTCATTGCATCTCGGCCGGTTTCCCCGCAGAAGGTGGAATGACGCGATGCTTTTAAATGCATCTGGGACGTCTTCCCGGAAAATGATGCGATGCTTTTAAATGCATCTGGGACGTCTTCCCCGAAAATGACGGGATGTTTTTAAATGCATCTGGGACGTCTTTCCGGAAAATAACGCAATGCTTTTCATTGCATCTCGGCCGCTCACAACTTGACGCTACTTATTCCTGTGCCGGGAAAAGGTCTGAGATGCAATAAGATGCAAAATTTGCAAAAAAAATGCTTCTCATTGCATCTGGGCTGTTAACCAAAAAATAAAAAATGCTTCTTATTGCATCTGGGACGATGTTCGGCAAAACCACCCGGGGCGGGTTAGGGTTAATGAGGATCATATCCTCAAACTTTGGGTAAGAATGATTGAAGATGTTTTTCTATAGTTTGAAGGATGCTGAATTATCATTTTGTGTCCAACCTTGGGGGGTCTCGATTTTGGTTTGGCTGGAGTCTGGAAGGTAGGACCCTTATCTGTACCAATTTTTGCTGAAAAAGGGGACCCATAGGTATACCAGGGTGTCCATACAAATACAGACCTCTCAAAATTGCGTTTGCAGGTGGCATTTTTTATGGTGCCCCCCCTAAATTTCTGAACACTCCTGTGGGAAAACAAAAAGGTGGTATGAAGCTCGAAATTTCAGGATTTTTATTTCTCATCAATATCTGTCAACAAACACACACACAAAAAAGTTCATGACATGCTGCTGTGTGCACATCTCCAGTCTTGACATATGGAATAGCCCCTTCTTTATTGCAAATACGTAACTTTGTGCATTACCACTGACAGGTATAGTTTACCTGCACCAACACAATTCTGCAAAAATTTGGAAAATTGGGGGCACTCTTCAAAGAGTGTGATGTTGGTCATGGCCTAATAATATGAAGTAGAAACTGATGTGATTTAAAGGCACTATCAGTGATTTGTCAGAAAATCGAAAAAAACATCAAAAATCAGATTTTTGTAACAAGTATAGGCGTCATTATTATATAGAGACTCGCGGGAAACTGGCGAGCACAGAAACTAAATAAAGACGAAAAATACACGGTTTCAAACCCGGACCTCTCGATTTCTAGGCGTGAGAAATAGGCGTGGTATTTCTCACGCCTAGAAAAGCGAGAGGCTCAGGGTTCGAGACCGTGTATTTTCGTCTATATTTAATTCTGTGCTCGCCAGTTTACCCGAGCTTCTTATAATATTACAAAATTACTTTTCGGGTTGTATCATTTACTTGATCCTCACGTGCATTGAATTGAGTTTCGCTTCGTCATAGATTCTGCTAGAATCATGCATATAAGGCCCTCCCATTCTAAAATATAATAAGTATACGTGTCCTAACATACCCCACAAGTGGTAAGGCTAAAAGCAACCTAATAAGGACAAAATTGGATATTTTAGTCATTGCTGTCCGTACGGACACTTTCTACAATACGTAATTGAATGGGGATTCATATCTTTAAACGCTGCTGTTTTCTTCCTTTTCTGTGGGTGTTTCCATAAGGTGACCCCCTTCTTTCTGACACCCATATGAATTCGGAAACCTTCACGAAATAAACCACACGGAATTCATACGGGTGTCAGAAAGAAGGGTGTCACCTTATGGAAACACCCCTTTTCTGTCAATTTTTCAGTTGGAAAGTATACCTTACGAGAGTTCTACAGACTAGTCCTTCACTTTTAAGCTATTCCTGCAAATTTCAAATATTTTTTATCTTTTGGGTGAATCACTGATTATGTCTTTAACTAAATATGGTACACTTTTCAACTTGTGCTTACATATTTTTGAGTTATAAATGCTTCATTTTTATCACAGGACTGCGATCCCCAGTGCAAGGCTCAGTGAGGCTAGCAGACGCAGGCGCTTCATGGCGAGGTAATGTCGAGGTATTCTATGATGGAGAATGGGGAACGGTATGCGACAACACCTTTGATATGAACGCTGGCGATGTCGTTTGTCGACAGCTGGGATTTCCCGGCGCTCGCAATATTTACGACGGTTCTAAATTTGGTTGGGGAGCAGGCAATACTTTATTGTTTGATGTTTCTTGTAGTGGAATAGAATCACAACTTTTAAACTGCGGTGGGACCTGGGGCGCTTACTCTAGCTTATGTTATAAAACGGAGAATGCTGGCGTTGCTTGCAATGCAGAATCAGGTTAGTGGATTAACAATTAGACTTAAATCCTAACCATTTTCAGGCGCGGATCCAGGGAGGGGGGCGACGCCTCCCGCTATTCTGCAAAAAATTCTTGCAAAACAGCCCATTTGGACAAAGTTTAGCCTTCAGACCCCCGGGTAATTTGACGTTTGCAAATCAGGAATACGCCCATGATTTTATAAATAGTTAGGATTTTAAGCGGCACCGGCAACATTTTCAGAAAATATGAAATTTCTTCAATTTGCTAAAATGATTTAGTCTAGGCCATTGGAAGAATAGAGATATATTTTACACATTAAAAAATTAACATACCCAAAAGCAGATAGGGACAAATTTATAAGAGGCCTAAAGAATCGAGGTAATATGTATTTTAACTTTTAAAGTTTGACGTAATTCTAATCAACGAATGTGTCCATTACATTAATTCATTAGACCCGTACTCATTGATATTATTAAAACCACAAAGGTCACAGACCGGCGGTCATTCCAACAAGGTTATACAGGCTTGTGGGGAATCAACCCTGGCGTGTGTTTTCTTGTTTACATTCACATTTCACGTCGTCGCTGAATTAATGCACTGGGACATTAATTATGAAATTCGTTCTTGTTTACCAGTAGCGCGCTTGATTTGGCTGCATAATTTAGTGAGGGATAAATTCTATTAAAGCTTATAAACCATGAAAAATATTCAATTTTGACAAAATATAGGGCGCAATATTTTTCAAATGTTCCAGTCGCATAATAACATGAATTAAGATTGTGTTTGTGTTTCATTTGCAAGAGGGACACAAGGGATTTTTGATAGTGTGTATCTTTCTTTGTGTCTGTGGTCAAAATGTCTGTGCGGCTGGTCAAAATGTTGACCCTTATTGTGGTCCACATTTGTCGATCAATTTTCATGATGATTATATTTCGGAATCTATCGTTCTATTCATTTGTACACAACCAGTAATTTAGAATTTCACATATTGGATTAAGTCTTTAATAATAGTTAGGCATACTTATACCTGTCTTGTGTAAACAGGTATCCAACCATTACCCACAAGTGATACGACAATATAGCAACCTAAGGGGACAAAATTTGATATTTTGGTCATTAGGATTAGTATTGTACTGACCACTTTACTCTAGCCTGTGTTGATTGGAGCTTCATATCTTTGAACAAGAAATGATGTGTGTGTGTGTATCCATGGACAATCCGTCTCCTTAAACAGCATTTTCATTGTGTGTAGCATTCGAGCCCCATTCAAATTAATTGTGTCCCCGTTCGTAATTCACACATTGGTGCCCCTATAACGACAGTAAAGTGAGTCCTTAGTGATTTAAAGATGGTCCCTTAAATCATTTAAACCATGCTGTATTGTGCCTCTTTGCAACTAAAGACTCGCCAAAATAATCATAGGCCCAGTTGACAATTGGGTTAGTCTTGCTCAAGTTCTTTGAAACCAGCCAGAGATCGATACCCGGAAGATTTTCTCCCTATAGCAATGATCATGGGATATCATGTGATATCACATTCTTCAAAATCGGCGATCTACCAAATTAAATGCCACATTGCCTCGTGGGATACACACGGGGATTTCTCTTTTCTTCAGGTGGAAAAAGATCTTATGAGAATTCTAATAGACTTACTCTTCACTTTTAAGCTGATTCATGTATATTTCAATATTTTGACCGTCAAGGTGGATCACTGATAGTGTTCTTTATATGTCAATGCCCAAAAAAAGTGCTGATTAAAATGAAATAAAATGGTGGCTTTTCTATTTCTCCTCAGCTGCTGAAAAAGAACATCATTCATATTTGCTATTTCTCCATATTACAGGTGCTCCAAATATTCGCCTAGCCGGTGTGCGTACCCCAACCAGGTCTGGCCAGATTTTCTAAATGAACGGTTGGGGGAAAGTGTGCGATCCTAAATGGGGTATAGAGAGGACCTCCGGGAGTGTGTAGTCAACTGGGATAATGAAACAGTAGTCGAAACAGTAATCAACAGTGGTTTTGGAAGTGGCCAAGGGGATATCCTTTTAGAAGATATTCGTTGCTATGGAGAAGAAATCAGTATATATTTCTGTGATCATAATGGTGTTGGAACAACCAATTCTATGATTGTGGATACTATGGTGAAGGAAAAACACTGCAGGAGTGGTATGCAAAAGTGACATTTATCCAAATCATGTAGTCCTCCCATACAGGTGGCCGTAAGTAAAGCAGAATGTAATAATATGAATTTTAGACTACTGTATTCATCCTTATTAGCAACCATGCCCCCAAGGGATTAGCAGCGATTATTGCGAGAGAATCAAAAAATGTGGAATGCATTTGTTTTAAATTATCAATGGGGAATAAGTGTGTACACTCCATAGAATGCTTTAAGTAGAAAAACACCAAATAGTGCGAAAAAAATGAAGTATTTGAGGATGTGTTTCATACCGTCTCCCGGCAAATAGACATACAGCCGATTTGACATCTCAAAATTCTACACTAAGCAGCCGATTGTGGTTTACACTAGCACAGAATAAAGAAAGATCGATGATGTGAGTGTTTTGAGGTCAAACTGTATTGATCATGGTGCACAATATCTCACTTAAAAATCTGGGATAGTCACCAAGAAAGACTTTTTTATCTCAGTCGGAATATTTGATACGCGCTTGGATAGAAAATTAAAGAATCAGATAAACAGTACTACTAGTCTTTATAACACGGATTTCAAGCCAACCACTTGCAGGTTATGATTGCATATCCATGCCCGTAACCAAAAAACAAAAATATGAATTTTGATGATTTTTTTTATTCGGACTAGCAAATCGCTGCAATCCATTAAAAACCTATTGGAAATCCTATTAGCCGGCCACCTCAGCTCAGAACCACGCGTATGGGCCTGTTTAATTCCACCATTGCATAATGCCTAAGTGAATGATGGCTCCTTTTATACTGCCAGTGCTTGTTTGTATCTTGTGATTAGTGATTCCATAGATGATCCAAAGTGAAAAGCTTGGGTTCAGGAGAAAATGTGCTGAATATGCACACCTACCTGAAATGTTCTGGTAGATAATCATATTCAAGTTACAGAAGTGTAAATAAATAAATCAATCATTCACAAATTTGCACCTTTTCTCTGGTAAGTGTTGCGGGTCAAACTTGGTTAAAACAGATTCTCACAACCCTGCCGAAGTAGGAACTTTCTACTAGGCACCCATAGTAGATGACTTCTGGCAATGAACATCATAAGCGCCCACCTAAAATGACTTATTTAAGTGCCCTGGGTGTTAATAAGGATGAATATGGTACTACCACGCCAAAACATAAATGACAGACAGTGAAAAATTCACTGACCATAGTTTTTGAACTCATGGTCTTCAAAATATCTTCTTTTGAACCTAAGTAGACAATGTCTGTTTTTTGCAAATTAGATTTGAAAATTAACCGCCAAGATGCTTTCTCATCCATTTTTTAAATATAAGTTAAAGGCACTATCAGTGATTTGCTAATTCAGAAAATCAGAAAAAATCATCAATATCATATTTTGTGTGTCTGTAACAAGTACAGATATCCTAACATATCCTGCAAATGATAAGACCAGAAACAACCTAATAAGGACATAATAGGAATTTTAAAGGTCCCAGGAAATGCAAATAGAATTGATGTGGTTTGTGTCAAGTCTACAAGGAGGGGCGAGAAAGCATTCAATATTTGAGTTGGTGATGACATCATTAGTGACTATTGATTTTTCAGAGAGTAATAGAAAATTCCAGGTGACTGGTGTGAATCTATTCATGGCACTGACTGAAAATCAATAGTTTCACTAATGATGTCACTGGTAGTGTATTCTTTTTTGTGGCCCTGTTTATTGGAATGGAATTCCCCGTAAAGATTTGGACTAGGTTTATCATCTCATTTCCTGGGACCTTTAAGTCATTACTGTCCGTATACGGACCCTTACTACAACACCTAATTGAATGGAGATTCATATCTTGGAACACTGCCGTTTTCTGTCCTTTCTGTCAATTATTCAGTTGGAAAAAGTAACTTATTAGAGTTCTACACACTTATCCTTCACTTTTGATTTATTCAAATTTCAAATGCAAATTTCAAATATTTCGACTCTTTTTAGTAAATCACTGATAGTGTCTTTAAATATGAAAGAATATGCACATGAATGCTACCAAATGCAAATCTCTAGGACAAATATCTGCCACAAAACTACACAAATTATGCTCAAATTCTAGGGTTTTTTTTTGTACTGTGCTCCCTTAAAGCGGCACTGGCACATTTTCACAAAATATGAAATTTTTTCAATTTGCTTACAAATGATAATCTAGGCCATTGGAAGAAAAGAGACACATTTTACACATAAAAACAGATAGGGATGTTTAAAAAAAAGAGGTTAAAGACACCCAGGTAATTTGTAGGCCAACTTTTAAGTCTGCCACAACTTTAATCAACAAATGTGTATATTACATGAATGTCATAGATTCGTACTCATTGATACCACAAAGGTCACAGACCGGTCAAACAGGGTGCATGCCTTGGGAATCATGCATATGGCGTGTGCTTTCTTGTGTTAAACACCATTTCCGTCGTCTGCTGAATTAACGTCGCCGGCGACATTAATTATTAAATCGTTTTGTTTACCCACAAGGATGCTGATTTGGTCTTAATAATTTCAGGTGAGGGCTAGTATATAAAAATGCAAAAATATCAATTTTGAAAAATCTTGAGGGTGCACTATTTTTTCAAATGTGCCAGTGTCTCTTTAAGCAACTTGAGGTTGAAGGTCATCTAATGTCATTCAAGGTCATTTTAAACTTAGAGAATAAAGGTACGATTTTGGGAACCGGTACTCTCTTTACGACGAATTGAACCCAAGGCGATACCATTATTTTAAGTGGAAGAACGAGGCCGGAGGCCGAGTTCTTCCACGCAAAAATAATGGTGTCGCCGGGTTCAATTCGTCGTAATGAGAGTACTGGTTCCCAAAATCATACCTTTATTCTCATTCTTAAACAGCTTTATCATTTAAATTAATCTTTAACCCAATTTCGCGATGCTTTACGGCTTAAATACAACAAGAAAGGACTGCCACCACCCAGTGACTACAATCGAACAACCCGTTGAACACAACGAGACGCAACGTTGGCAGGTGCGCGCGAACGTAGCAAAACGCGGTATGACGCGAGCGCTTCAACCTAAAATAACATCAATACGCAGCTCGTACTACCTGGGTTCAATTGACGAATTGAACCCGGGCACCAGCCAATGAAATTGCGTACATTTTCACAGCTGGTTAAGAATACTTTTTTAAAATGCTTCTTGCACTTTGCTGAGATTGATCCTTGATGAGTGGGTCACATGGTATAAGAGGTCAAGCATCTTGGTGTCATTTGATGAGGCATTGTTCAAAAACACGGTGGCTGTATTCTGAACAAGGGAGTCTAACTTTAGTCCCGGGTTTACACCAGGGTTAGTCCTATAAGGTGGAACTTTTTTCCTTCCAACCGAGGTGCTGTAACGGTGTGAGAAAATTCCTCATGGATGGACCATCCGGCCCATCCATGAGAAATTCTTCTCACCTGTTACCATTTAACTTTCACTGTATTTTGAAAGGAAAAAGGCCCCACTTTGTAGGACTAAAACCTGATTTGAAACCAGTCTCTAAAGAATACAACTTTTTAAGCTTTCCTGGCATTAAATCTGGTGGGTGGGTTTCCCTGTATGAACATGTTAGAAAGATCCTGAGTGGTGGGTCATATAGGTTGTTCAGGAATAAGCGGTCAAGGGGTCATTGAGGTTGTTAAACATTTCAATACTTTTGCTCTAATGCAAGATTGGAAGGGCTATACTAAGGGTTGCCCTGAATGATGCTGAAGTGTCCAGGAGAGGGTCAAAGGTCCTTTGAGACAGTTGTAGTAAAATGATGGCTTTCACTGGCTGGTTGCAAAATGATCCCCTCAGAATAAGACATACGGATGTTCAGGATTTGTGAGGTGAAAGGTAATTTAGACCCCCCGCCCCGCCCCATCACTTTGAGTTAAAACTGTTGAAAGTGCCAGAAATGATGGGTAACAGCGCACTTCTGAAATGTGGCAAAGTCGCTGGCACAGAAGTCACCTAGGCCCAAAATGGACTTGTAGTTGTATAAGTGATTTTCTTATCATTAGGTCTGTGCATTTCAACTGAACCAAGTTCTATACTGTTTCCTTTCAGATTCAAGCGATGCCAGTAATTGAGGCAGTAATTGGCACCATTGTTCCAGGTTGGCGTATTTATAGTTTGTTGCTGGTGTTGTTGTGGGTAGGTTGCAGGAATAAAACAACAAACAGTCTAATGACAACAAACCACACCCACCCATGTGGCAGCAGCAGCCAGCACAAGAAAGCCTGTACAACACCGTACCACTGACACCACCTCCAGCCGGGACAAACCCTCAGCTGTTGGACCACATCTGCAGCTGTCTATGCCACACGCTGGACTCAACAGCTCCACTACATCCATATGTTTTAACCGGGCCACCTTCTCGCCTCCATATCCAGCATCTGATTTTTGGGGCCGCCTTCAGCGCCAATCAGCATCTGCTGGGCCGCCTTCAGCTCATATGCACCATCTTCCGGGCACCTCGCTCCGTATCCGGCATCTACTGGAGCGCCTTTGGCTCCATATCCACCATCTACTGGGCCACCTCAGCTCCAGATGCACCATCTGCCCGACCACATTCAGCTCCTTATGCATCGCTCCTGCAGACCACCATCGCTACGGCACAGCCAGGTGCTTCTTATCCAACAGGAGTTATTCCCCCACCAGTTGCGTCGGGGTATGAAACACTCACTCTTCATATCCACAGGTGCCCCACAAGCTGCCAACAACACCTCAGCTCCAAATCCTTCCTCCGACAATATGATTCGGTCATGGCAGACCCAGCAAATATGGTTACAACCTGAACCGCCAGCACCGGCTTACACCGAACCAGCAGTGGTGTTTAATCCAGCCACACAGAGCGTGGATGTTGAGAAATCATATTCAACGACTGCATGAGGTATTGTTGAAAGACTTTACTCAAATTTGTGGTAGCCAACAGTGATTAGGTGGCCTCTGATGTTGTTACCCAAGTCATGAAGGTTATTCATTGCAGCATGCATCCTGTCATATGTGGGCATATATGGTCTCATAGAGGGAACCCTCGACATGTGATCACAAGGTTGTAGGTTCGAGTTCTGTTTGCGGCCAATGTGTTGTGCACTTAAAGGTGTGTCACCCAATCATGATCCAAATTAACATATGATGTTTTTCTCCTTTTCATGGAAGCATGTCACCAAAAACATCTGATTACAAATTTTGATATAAGCCCAAATTAATTGGTCGAGCTATGAGTTGCATAAATAAAACTCATAGCGAGACCAATTAATATTGGGCGTAAATCATCCAATTTTATCATTATCATGTTTTGGATCCGATATTTTCACACACTTGGACTCCTCAAAACATGATAATGAGATAAATCGGTTCAGCCACTTTGACAGTAGAAGCAAAAATGCGTACTGAATTGGCCCATAGGACAGTGTGTGTTAATGTGGTCGAACACATTTGGAGATGTTTTTGTTCATAACATCAAAAGGAAACATTCTCTTGAGCCTTCAATTTCAATGAGGTAATGTGAAAAATATGGACTTTATTCTTATGCAAAATCTCCATTTTGATGGAGTAAAGTGGGGATGAGATTGTCGATCATGTGTCACCTACCTTTAAGGCATTTTATCTCGCTTGCCTCTCTCCACCCATGGTTGAAAATGGAGAACTGCGAAGGTAGAATGTCACAGTCCGAGTGCTGATAAGTATTATACACTTAACCAACCACTGCCTTGGTGAAGTAAAATGTTTCTTGTGATTTCCTACTGTAAGTGAAATAATAATGCAAGCTTCTACTTGACGTGTTACGTACCAATCCTCTTTGGGCCATACTCAAGCTGAGGCCAGTGTTACCGTGTATTGACACATTTACAGTAAAAATGTGTATTTTACCTCTTAGTGCAATATTTTATGTGCATGCTTATAGGCACCATAATATATACTTGTTTTGAAAAGTTTTTATAACCTCTTAGATCAGAAAGAGTGTACATAATTATGGCTTACATCGTGATTGTTTCATACATTAGGTTTGGACATGAGTGTGCTTTTATGTTTTGAACGTTTACTCATATACATGTATGTGCTTAAAGCCTTAGTTATGTTTGGATGCAAAAAAAGAATCAATTTTGTAATGACTTTGTAAGTAACAGTAAAGCTTTACTTTTTATTTCCCATTTTAGCAGCTTTAAAGTGGCACTGTCACATTTTTGACAAATATTTCTTCAATTTACTCTCAAATATAGTATAGGACCTTGGAAAAATATTTTATACACAAAAATATCAAACCGTAAAACAGAGGAGCCTTATGATGAAGCTAAAGACGTCTAGTAGATTTCAGCCTAATTTGTGAGCCTGTTGAAACTTCAATCAACCAATATGTATATTGCATGAATATCACAGACTCATATTCATTGATAATAAAGCCACAAAGTTCATCGACAGATCAACGGTGGGTATAAGACTCTTAGCGTGACCCCACCTCACACTACCGCAATCAAACTTGTTGAGGGTTTTAAACGTCTTCGTGATGAAGGGGTGATTGATCAGATTACTTACAGACAGCTCTACCCCACGTCTTCCGATTTTGTCCCTAAATTTTATGGGCTGCCCAAAGTGCATAAACCTACTTGGCCTTTGAGGGCCTATTGTGTCGAGGTTTTTTTGGTTGGGGTGGGGGGGATCGATCACATACAATACTGCCAAATTGCTAGCCCACATTCTTTCACCTATATTGGACAATTCTGCTAGACACCCGTACGAAAAAGTGAGGGATTTAGTTAACAATTGAGCAACATCAAGCTTGCGGATGATGAATCTTGTGTAATGATGTCACGCCTCTATTCACCAGTGTACCTGTGGATGAAAGTCTTGATATCATACACGATCGTTTGACACAGGATGGATACGATTTTCTCCAGGACTAACCTAAGGTTCTACGCAAGCACTGATTTGTTACGAGTGTGCCTCAAGGACCAATATCTTACTTTGTTATTATAATGGTGTGTTTTACACACAAGTTGAGGTGCTGCCATGGTTCCCCGTGAGTCGATTGTCGCGGATTATTTATGGAACATTTTGAAGACATTGCGTTAACATTCTTTTCTATACCCCACCCCGGGTTTGGGGGAGAATGTCGAGACACCATGACGATCCTCAAACTAGTGGATTGTCGATAACTTCACTGACCATCTAAACTCTGTGCATCCCGCTATTCAATCCCCATAGTTAGAACGGAGGAGAATTAATCGGATCGCTATGTTGGACGTACTTATCAGCAAGAACTCTGATGGATCTCTCTCATTTAGTGTTATCCGCAACAAACGTCCTACGGATCAATATCTTTAATTTCCAACGTCACCAACCTCTTGGAGCATTAAATTAGGTGTGATCGTACTCTACAAAAATCGCTGTAGGCATCTCCTCAGATGAAGCAGACTTCACAAAGAACTCCAAAGATTCAGGCAAGCCTTTCCAGCTTGTGGCTATGACAGATGGGCTTGGGACTTACCTGGCAGCAATAAGATCACCCCTAAACCCACCACCTCTTAGACAACCCTCCGATTGTCACATTTTCACTACCTACGTACAAGGTATTATGTAATGAGGCACTAGCAGAAAGTATACGCAAAGCTGGCATCCATATGTCCATGTCGGCCCCCCACTAAACTCCATCCGTCGTATGCTGGTCGCTCCGAAAGACAAACCGGATAAATTAGACCGCACATGTGTGATATACGATATTCATGTAAGGACTGTAACTACCGTTACATCGGTGAGACAGAAAGACCATGCTTACGCGTCTCAAAGAACATCAACGCGAATCATCTCCAGTTGGCGCACACATGAAATATCACAAATGATTTTGCCAAGGATACGTCAAAATCTTAAACACTGACTCTCAATGGTTTCAACGAGGTGTGAAGTCAATCCGGATCTCAATAGGGACAAGGGCCGACACCAGCTACCACCCATATAACAAAAACGGTCATCAAGTCATTTGGACTCGGATGTGAATCTTGAGGTCATGTTGACCTATTCCTGCTCAGAGCGCACTCTTGAAAAAGACAGAGTCGGATGACGGTCGAATTCGAGTAAGTCATATTATAGCTGTGTGACCAGTTTTAAAATCTCCATTTCATAATGGTTTGATTTTTTTGCATGGAGGAAATAAAACTCCTAGTGCTGTTTCACGTGTTAACACCATGATCCACTTTCTACTGAATCAAACCACTCCGGAGTGTTTATTACAATCATTCTGTTATCCATTGGGGGTGTTGATTTGGGTTAATCATTTCAGGTGAGGGCTACTATATTAAAAACTTTAAAACCATGCAAAAACAAAAACCCCAAAAATCAAATTTTGACATTCTTGCGGGTGGTGGCACTATTTTTCAAATGTGCCAGTGTCTCTTTAACAGTTTTGTAGATTGTACTGTACAGTTAATTAAATTAGGGCTTTTCAGTGGTGTGCACAAGATTTCGGAGGTGGGGGAAGCTACTTGTGATTACTGATTTGTGACATATATGGCCTTCACAAATTATTTCATAGACCCAACTTTTTCAGCAACGACTTAATTAACAATTGAAGCTTGAGAGGGATGTGAGGCCTTTGGCTGCCATCTTTAAAAAATGGTGTTTCTCAATGTATATACTAAAGTTAAGTATTCCATTCACCCAACGGGTGTTCCTCGCAAACAACAAAATAATGATACTCACAAGATAAGGTTTGGGGCCCCTCGTTTGTGCCACCATTGTTAAAAACTTCATCTGTTTAGAGATTCAAAATTTTGTGGTATTCACCGGGACTATCGTTGTATGTAGGCATTCAAAGTGAGGTTTTCATAAAAGAATGTACCATGTGACCAGTGATTTAGAAATTGTGTACATATTGCGGTCTCTAGCCAGGAGTGGCGGCGCCGGGGGCGGGGGGGGCATTTGCCCCCCCCCCCAATTGTTCTTGCCCCCCCCACCCAGTTTGCCCCCTTGGCGAAAGAAAATTAAGGAGTTGTGGCAAAATTCAGTGATTGGGCCAAAAAATCACGATTTTGGGCCAAAATTGGTTTGAAAAATTTCCAAATTTTCCATAATTTCGCTCCTCCAGAATTTCACTTTCCCCCCCCCCAAGGTTCACTTACCCCCGGTTTGCCCCCCCCCCCAGGAAAGAGGTCTGGGCCGCCACTGCTCTAGCCTTTCCACATAGACAACCAGGTCTGTATTCAAAAAAATGTTTAAAAGTTGTTTATCTTGAAGTTACCGTAGTGAATACAATTCAGCAAAATTATGAAAGGGTTTTTTTCAAATAATATGATATGTTGGGAAGAAATTATTTCTTTTGGCATAATATGACAAGTTTGAGTGTTTTCACCTTAGTTCCAATATATTCTCCCCAGATTACCTCTACTACTCAATACTCAGATAAACATTTGTTAACTAGGTGTTGAACAGTTTTTGTATACAGGCCAAAGTGTGCTGAATCTCCAACATGCTCGTATCAGTCAAGGTAATTTTCAATTATGGAGCTAGTGCGTTGTAGACTATGCCGACCATCTGTGCACTTAAATTACAGGGACTTACTTTTAAAATAGGTGGTGCTCGGTGGTTAAAAAGCTCTCCTGGTCAAATTGTGGAGAGTTTTGAGGGGAGAGGTTCATGGAATTTACCACTGCTTAACAAGGGACCATGAAACAGATTCCCAAGGGGCGCTTTAAATCACTCGGCCAAAAAAGTGTTAAGGAGAGCTGTAGGGAGTTTCACTCTCACTCTCTTGAAAAGCAGTTCCTGCTTAAAAAAATCAATGAGGTATTCCAGTTCTTTGTAGTGCCCACACACTGCAGGGAGACAAAATAGCAGTAGCATATCCAGGTGGCAAAAGAAATATTTCCAAATTTTGTATCTAGGTAGATTGATTTCTCAATAAACTTACTAACAGATGGAAAAGGTTTTCCTGTTGCAGTATGCAAAACATACATGTGTCATGGACACAGTCCAATATGGTAACAAATGGGACAACATCAAAATGGATGGGCGAAAACTGTGATAATTATTATAATCATGATTATTGATTATATTATTATTTTACTAATCATTGCCTGTTCATGTGATAATATATTTGTATCGTTATCATCATCAACATCAAATTAACATTACTCGGTCGCCTATGTCTTTTCCAGTTTCAACTTCATTATAACTCACCGTCCTACATCTTATATTTCTGCCACCCTAGAGAGCTTTGACCGGGAAGAAAAAGCTTGAAAATCATGCTAAATAAGCCTTTTTTGTCTGCTCATCAGGAAATTTTCACCTCAAACCAGAAAAATCTGCATCAAAACCTGGGAATTTGCACTTATGACAAGGGTAATCCCTGTAATGCCCCTGCCAACCAGGCTCAAATTTTGTTATCATTTTTTATTATTATTATTTGAGAGACTGCAGAAATATGCTTCAAAAACATAACATCACACTCTCAGTATTTCCATTAATTGTAAAGGCAAAAGCCTTCACTCAGGTGCTTTATTTATTCTATCAATGTTTGTTCCTGCTTTGTTGCATATATGTTGCAGTGATTTTTCCTTGCCCAAACTCCAATCTCTACCCACAATACTGCTTCATTATAAACAATAAAGTTAAATTCATTGTTATAGAATCTTCAATGCATTGTGACGAGTTCTGGCAGAAAATGGTTGATGTTTCGGCCACGTAATTCACTGTAAGGCAGATGCAGAGGAAAAATGAACAAACTTTTTATGGCTAATAAAAGTTTTGTTTTTTTTTGTATTACCTGTACTTGTTTTTGGTAGAGAAAGGAAAAAAAATGCCTTGGTTGTTTCACTATGAGTTACAATATGCTCATCTACCAAGGACACAGTTCAGTGGTTGTACTTGTACATACATTGACATGAACTGACCTTGTGTGATCTGGATATCATATATCATACCCCAAAACCAGTGGGGTAATTTTCTAAATACATTGGTGAATGAAAGCTACTGAACTGTGCCAAGGAAATTGAGATTATACTAGCTCATAGTGTTTAATTGTAATCCTGTTACACATTTTTAAGAGGGATGAATCCCATTATTTATTTTTAATCTTAACAGTAAAGTACTTAAATTACTTGAACAGTACTAGCATGCATCCTAATTGAGTACTACAATCTCAGCTACAATATTTCAAATGTATATGTAGTCAATTCTTGCATTTCGCAATACGGTTGGTATTATAGCGCCATCTGTACATGTCTACGCACCATCCATAGTTTGTTTTATGGTTCAGCAAGTGAAGTTAGAGGGCATTTTTGATAGGTGGAATATTTCCTCAGGATCAGGACATAAACTTAGGCATCCTTTCCAGCTTTGCCGTTATAAGTACAATCTGGGATCCCAATTCTAAACAAAAATCGTATTTTATAAATCACATTTGGTTAGCATTCAAGGTTTCGCAGGTGTAGTTCATAGACAATTACCAACATAAATGAGTAAAGATATCAAATTTGAAAATTGGGGGGCGCTCTTAAAAATGTGCTGTTATTGCTTTAAAAAATAAGCTCTACATATATACATGGCATGTATACCAAGGGCCCTCCCCCCACAAAAAAGAACAAGATTGTTTCCAAACGGCGTGTGCATATTTATTGTGGCCATTTCAACTGCATTTCAGATTTTATTAATGAACTCAGAAAATTTGATTATTTGTAAACAAAAAATGGCTTAGGGAATAGGAAATTTCATTAAAAACTAAGTGTTACCAAATCAATAGTTGGTAAAAACTAATAATTCTATAGTAAATATGGCTTGCAACTGATTTCACTTGCCATTTCATCTGTTTAGAACATGTGGTTTAAAAAATCATTAAAACCAAGTAAAAACATGCATTCCACATTTGGCTTAGGGGCTACTGGGGGTACCTACTGGAAACAACTTTTGGGGCCTAAGGAAATTACCATGATTGCCATTTATTACATAAACGCATGGATGGATAACTGCAACTTTTCTACTGCCAATATAGGATATCAAAAAGAAGTTGCGTGGGTAATATTTTGCAACTTTGATAAAAAGTTTGTTCGGAATATGGACAAATTTGCCAAAAAAAAGCCGTTACAAGTACTACTTCTAAAATTCTTGAATTTGATATTTGAATTTAAAACAAATGAACAATATTTTTGGTAATGTGCAACTAAAATTGGCTGAGATGCAGGTTAACGGGAAAACATGGATTCAAATTGCATTAGCGCAATCAAATAAACTATTAGTGTAGGATGTAGGGGACAAAAATGATTTTTGTTATTCACTAATTACAGCATAGGCGACATATCATTTCATGTTTTTAAGGCCTTCCTTTGTATTGCCACCCTTATTCCATTGATGGTTAACAAAAGAAGGATATGACATTGATTTATGCAAGTTTAAGATTTTGATCTGACGATCTATCTATGAATGCGGAATGTTCGTCAAACATTGTAAATAAGCGTCAGTGTTATTTATGTAACAAGCTTTTTCCATGTACAGTATAGTGAATAATAATATCACAGATCGTGGTTATAAAAATACCAACATATGTTTTCAGATTACAGTATGATTAATCATTTGTGTGACGTGTAAGATTTTTATGTGCTATATATTTGAATTTTACTTAGGAAATCATCATCAAAAACAGGGTATATTGATATGTAAAAGTACTACCCATATACCTGTGTGCTTGGAAATGGAGGTAGAGTATTTGTGTGTTGAGGTGATAATGTGTCTTCGGCTTCATAGGTTTTAATATGTCCCCCCCCCCCCATTAGGGGCATCAGATGCCCCGCATGTCAATCAATTTTCTTGAACCTAGTCTGAACAATTAAGTGCCCAAGGGGGGGGGGTTCCATAGGACCCAACATTCATTTTTTTTTTTGCGATTTCACGGTTACGCAATCCAATTTTTCAAGGAGTTTTTTGCTAATTGTCTGATTATGAATAAGCTTCCAGGAACAAAAAAAATTAAATCAGCCACGGCGTATTAGATTATTAGGTTGGGTCCCTAGGAACCCCCCCTTGGGACACTAACGGAATCGTGAAAAAATCAGATTATGTACTAATTAACAAAATAAAGTAATACATTTGTGGATTTATATTGCATTAGATATTACTTAGGAGGTAATTAATAATCTATATAATAATACGGTGGTCTGTCAGTGTTCTTGTTGTTGTCTGACCGCGTCTATTTTCTCGGAGACCGAGGATGGCACCTTCCATGAAACTTGGTGGGGGGGAGTGACCCCTTGACCGCCCAATACCAAAGTTTATGTTAGTGGATCAAAGGTCATCAGGGGTCATTCAAGGTCAAATGAGGTCAAATTGGGGTAAACGTTGGTGTAGGGACATGAAACTGGGGTGGGGTCGGTTTTTGATGCCAACAATTTTACAAGTCATGATCAAGGTTCACATAGGGGTCATCAAGGTCAAAAGAGGTAAAACTTGGTTTTGTACCCAAACGAAATGAGTTGGCGGGGATCGATTGTTGATGCCAAAATTTAAAGGTCACAACAAGGTCATCAGGGTATCAAGGTCAAATGGGGTTAATGTTGGTTGTATGGACATGAAACTTGGCGGGTTGAGGTCGATTGTTGATGCTGAGAGGAAAATTAGGTTAAACGTTGGTTTATCGGAGACCGAGGGGTTCGCACGTTCCGAAACTTGGTGGGTGGGTGCCCCTGGACCGTCCGAAGACCGAGGTTGTATGGTTAGTGGATCAAAGGTCATCAGGGGTCATTTCATGGTCAAGTAGGGGAACCGTTGGTTGTTATAGAATGAAACTGGAGGGTGGGGTCGATGTTTTGCGCCAAAAATTTGAAAGTCATGACAAGGTCATGAGGGGTCATTCAAGGTTCAAGGAGGTCAAAAGGGGTAAGCTTGGGGAGCAGACGAAAATTGGTGGGCTGGGGGGGTCTGATGTTGATGCCGAAAAATTTTTTAAAAGTATGACAAGTCATCAGAGTCTTCATTCCAGGTCAAAGGCACCGCAAAACCTGAGGGTCATTCAAGCCGGGTGATCGCCAACCCCGGTGATCGCCGAAAACCCGGGGACTGCCTAGTAAGTAATAATACTTTAAATCAAAATAACCTTTGATATGTGATAGCCATCAATTTTAATTTTGTCATTGCCGTTTGCTCTTTTGCTCTAATGTGTAATAAGTCTATGGGAAAAAATAAGGCGATGTGGAAGTTTCTGGAAAATACAAGATGGTATAAATTTGGTATATTTTGCGCAATTTATTTAATTGGTTCTTATAGAAGTTGATATAATGAATTATTTTGGTTCAAAAAACCTTATATTGGAGTTGCTGAGGATTGAAATGTTCGACCCACTGTTTAGAAGAGTGACCAATTTCATGCCATAGGTCATAAGTCAAAGGTCGGATTTTCATTTTTATTGTGGCTATGTGGTTCGTTACGTGACCCCCCATTTACTGTGTTAGTGTATGACAAACTCCCACGCGGAAAGTGGTTCGCTGGGTTGGGTCACTAGGAAACCCCCCTTGGGCACACGGAAGTGTTTTTTGCTTGGGCACTTACGTGTTAAATGTGCCCCTTGTCAAAATAATAACCTCCACAAATTAAAATTCATTCGGATGTAGGCCAGGTGGGCCAACCGTGAGCTTAAAGTTTTGTACACAAAGTTAATAGGATGTTTTGTTTTTTTTGACAAACACCCAAAAATGATGTGATCGTCATGTGTGATTGGTCATAAATTCTCCAAGAGGTACTTTATAAGGTTTGGCAAACCAATTTCCAAGATAGTACCAATCAAACCCCGCCTCCTTGGCAGAAAATATATTTTTTAATAAAGTTTATTGTGCAGTGGAGTCAACGGCAAATACAAGAATAGCCAAACAGGACCCCCCCCCAATTTGTTTTTTATGTTTTTTTTTTTAAAAGAGCTTTGTTTGAAGGGACCGGTAGTGTTTGTAGTTCAAGCCTAATAACCATTAACCAGTTACATCAAATGAGTAGTTTAAAATGGTACTGGCGGCAATAACAGCAGGCAACGTATTGTCCTCTCAATATGTCAACATGGGAGAGCCAGGTGGCATTTTTTTCAATAGTAGATAACTCTTGTAGTAGAGTCTTGAATGTAACTACATCTAGCCAAAAGGTGTTGGCAACACGGACTGCTCTTTTTGCCCCGTTTTTGCCGTATTTCTCTAAAGAGATATATAGGAAATCCAGTCAACTTTGGTTTGGGAGGTTGGAGCATTCTCTATCCTTACACCCCTCCCTATCCCCACCAATCATTGTTGTGGTGATTGTAGGTAGAACAGGAAACAAAATTCAGGACTTCAACAGTGTCAGGGGAGAGAATGGGGGGAGGGGGGGAATTTGAAGTAGGCCTAAAAAGTGTTTCCAACACTTTTGCTAGCAGATTGTATTCTTTATTAGAAAGAGGATTTTCATGCTTAACTAATTGCACTGTCATTTCAATAGATAAAGATATTGAAACGAAACTGTACACAATAGAGTACAAATAAGATGTTTCATCTGAGTATCAAATTAACTTCCCCACTGCCCTTACTTTAGGAATGGTCACTTTCAAATCAGATAGGCCAACTTTCATTGCATTTTAAGTAAAATTAAAAAAAAAAAAACAGCAAATTGTGGAAATATGCCGGTTGTGTGTGCTTCCGCGTCGTAAGTGTATTATTTGTGTGTAATAACTTAATATTTATCTCATAAGTGTAAATTATTCACACAAATAAATTTCGAAGACACGTTTTAAATAGAAAAAAAGAAGATTTTAACATGTTAAAATACCTTTCACCATAGGGTTACCGCCGCTGTATTTGATAATCGGTTAAATTTTAAATGAAAAACCGAATCGAAAGGAAGGGACTTGATTTCGAACAGCCGAACCTACCGCTTGCAATGCGAAATCTTTGCCTCTAAGGCCAAATCGTCCTACATACTGATCATTCGTTCCAAACCCTAAAAAGATGTTAAATCAATGAAATCGAGAACGTTTTACCAAATCCTACACACGTTAATCAATGACGAAGCCACGATATAAAAATACCATATTAACAATAGAGCTAACAGAGTCATGATCCTTTTTCATATGGTTACCATGGGTAGCGTTTGATTTTAATTCAAAGAACAAAATGTCAGAGATCATTTATCTTTGAAAAGAGAATTTTACCGTGGATTTTGAAAATAGATGTTTACCGTGGATTACGATGTTGTGGACAAGGATGGATGAAATTATCGAATGGTTGATAACGGATCACATCACGTATAAAAATGGGTTGTTTACAACTGTTTTCAGTAAAAACTTGTAGCAGCTATACCCAATTATCTTGGCGGTATAGATGGATTTCATCAATCATCATCGTCAATCATATTCATAATCGGTATGTAAAGAGCGAATTGGCTAGAGGTACAAGATCTCCCCTTATAAGCGGGAGTTTCGCGGTTCAAGAGCAAGTCCCTTGCCATTTGGAATTCGGCTATTTTCAATTGAAAGTAAAGCCCACCCTATGTATCTTATAAAGCGCGTAACCCTATCTGAAACGAATTTACCATGTTAACAATTTTTAATTTTTTTTCTAGTTAACGTGTCTTCTAAATTTTATTTATTATTGGGAAATATTTTACACTTATGAAATCAATCTTAAGTTGTTAACACAAAATAAGGCACTTTGTAGCGCGGAAGTGAAGTTTTTCTTGTTTACAATTGAGATCCACGTGTAATATTTGCTCTGTAACATAATGGAAGTTTATTGATTAAGCGTTGCCTAGTTATTTTTTAAATTTATTATAACATCCACTAAATTGAGAGACTTTTCCTGTCTATATGACGACTTTGGCTGCAAATATTCTAACGAGTACATTTTTATGGGAGGGTAGGTTGACACTTCCCTAATCTGACTGCTGATTTCATTTTCCATGCAATGAACGTAATCCACTCTGTTTAGTTTATATGAATCTGAAATTTCGTTGTAATAGCCGTCGTAATTAAGAAGTTATGAGGAAAATGTAAAGTAGATGATTATTTTTTCATGCACCTTGCAGACACATCTTAAGCCAAAATGTGTTGGACACAACACGACTGCTCTTTTTTGCCCCGATTATTTGCCGTATTTCTTTCTTAAAGTAGATTATAGGAAATCATGTCAACTTGGTTGGGGAGGCTTGGGAGCTTCTCTATCCATACACCCTTCCCTATCCCACCAATCAAAGTTGGGTTCTTGTAGGGGTGGTCAAACAATTTCAGATTCAACATTGGTCCAGGGGGCGAGGGGGAGTTGAAGTAGGCCTATAAAAGTGTTCCAACACTTTTGGCTAAATTGTAGCTATGAGGCTTGACTTACAAACATACATGTCCTTAAAGAACTCAGTATACATATACAAGCTTCTTGGGTCATGTGGGGGTTATTCTGTGTATTACCTTGCCTCCACTGAAATTAATTTAATAAAATGTATTTTTTCTTCTGGCATTGAGGCTTACCTTGTTATGATTTGGAAAATTTTTTACCTAGCCTCATAATAAACTCTTGGAGATTATGGCCAATCAAATCCGATATCGGTCATCAATTTTTTTGTGTTTTGTCAAAAACATCAAAACCTCCTATTGACTTTGTGTACCAAACTTTAAGCTCACGGTGGCCCCCCTTGCCTACCTCAATGAATTTTATGGTGGTGGAGGTTTAGTATTTTGACCAGTCGCACATTTAGACTAGTTCAGAAAATTGATTGACATGATGGGCATCTGATGCACCCTACCCCCCATTCATGGTCTCGGTATGTTTGATGGTCTGTGCCGCCGGGGGTCTTGTGGCAGGACAAATTCTTTACCTTTGGCTGTTTCCAACCTCGGTTTAAATGCATGAGAAAAACTATCACACTGCTGTTGGAAATACGTCCCATGGTTTTTGCCCTGTGTCACAGGGAAGTTAATTTGCTAAAAACCTTTAAAAGGTAAGCAATCGATAATGCAAGAATAAAAAGAATTGAAATGTATTTGTTAGCTATAAACAAAGATAAGGATGACAATCCCTATAACTAAATGTATACCAAAAACACCACAGTGAAAAAAGAAAAATAGGCAATTGTCATACCGTTTCCCCCAAATAGACATACAGCAATGTCAATCTCAAAATCTACACAAAACAGTGATTGTGGTTTTCCTGTACAGGTCATGTGGCACAGTAACACTTATAAATCTGGCTGGGATATTCACAGGGAAAGGCCTTTTGGATCTCAATTCAGTTATCCCATCTGCATATTTCAATTGATAGCATCTTTGAACTACACAGGTGTAGGATGAGTTTGGTGTCATTAAAAATTTCTTTAGATAATGCTCACAGCTTTATTGAAATCTCAGATCTAATTTGTGACTTATTATTGGTGCAGAGGGTGTTTTGAATCAATCCCATGATGCATAGCAATGTGTTAATACTGTACTATACTAAACACGTGTGAAGTACTGAAAGGGACAAAAAATGTTCCAAAAGTTAAGAACCACATGTCATTTCATAATCATGCTAAAATGTCCTCAAGTACTAATGCTTTGTGGCTATAAAATGAGCATTAAACTCAGGGTTGTATGTGTATAGAATTAGGATTTTTTATGGGATCACAAGAGAAGATCTTCAAAGCTTCCTCACAATGCCATTGCTTCCAATTGAGGTTTGTTGTACAAGGTACTGATGGAGGTCGTTAGTGATGAAACATGCTAAATTGACCGTACTGATCACAAACTTGCATTTTAAGAGCGTTTCATCTCTAACGATCCACATGGCAACCTGTACAAAAACTTCCAATGGAAGCACTGCATTGTGGGAAACTACTGTAATCTTTCTGGGATCACATTGACCCTATTGAGTGAATTTCCCAAAACTGTGAAATTGGGGATTGACTCAAAAAACCCCCCCCCCCCCACCCTCTGGTGTGTAGACATAGCAGGTTACATATACTACATGTATACAAAGTAATTTATTGCCAAACACATGATGAATATTGTGGTATAGGATCATGATCAAACAGGGTATTATAATCATAAAAGTAACCACCATACATATGCTTGTAAAGTTGTAGGGTGTGTTTGGGTGTATGTGAGTGTGCAGTGTGTATAATGTTGTCTAAGAATGGGTCTCCAGATAATTACCCAAATGATCCTATAAGGCCAAATAAAGAGCAAGTTTGTCTTGGAAGAAATGTGAATTTTTTTTTTTTTTTTTTTGGAAAAATGCTATAATGCAAAATACATTTTTTTTTAAAATGCTAATACAAAATTCAGTGTTTTGGTTATTGGTTTGCCAAGACGTTTTTATGAAAATTAACAAACATAATTTAAGGTGAGCCAAGTGGAGTAAAAAACTCTAAAAAAAATGCACTAAAAACAATTTAAAAGCAATGCACAAGTTCTTATGAGGCTGGCCTAATGAGATTGTTTCCCCAATCATAAAAGATGTTTTCCCAGTAAGCTAAAAAACCATTCCTTTCATGTGCAGATTTAAGGAAAATGGCTCAGTAGGCAAAATTGTTTCACTCACTCTGTTTCATGACTAGGCTAGCCCTATCCCCCCCCCTCCGGATTTCAGCATAGGCCCTCACATTCTATTTCCAACAGTTCTTCGCAGTGAGAAAGTAGCCACTGTTTAGAAATATTTTTTAAAGCACAAAAAAGGACAAATCAGGTATAGGGGTACCAAGAGCACAGAGATGTTGTGGTATAGTGTGGGTGGGTTGTAGTCCCGGAGGTTTGTCATGCTTAAAATGATTTTGTTGCTGGTGGGGTTTCAATAGGGCCTAAACTGTCAGAAAATGATGGGGTGCAAATTTTTGGGACTGATGCTCCCTTCTCCAAGGGGGGAAATGTTAGTACAGGGAAAAGTTAAATATTGAGTCAAATCTGTTTTAAGTACACAGAACAGGTTCATCTCCTCATAAGGATAGAAAAAGTATATACTTGTTAGGTTCCAAACCTTTAGTTAAAGCGTATAACCCCATAATTGTTCAATGTCACCCTGGGGGTAAATGCTCCGATGTTGTTGGAAGTGGTGTCAAATGATTCCTTGTGTCATACTGAACAGAAATGCATTTTAAATGATTTGGTGATATCAACCATGTCGAGATCACCCCATTAGACCATGTAGACCTTTGATATATTTTTCCCCCAGAATGACCTTGAACCATTATGAGCTATAGCGCTTTAACTAAAGGTCGGAATCTAGGCAAATATATACTTTTCTTAATCCTTATAAAGGAGACGGAAACATGTATTTGTACATTTTAAAACAAAATTTGACTCCATTTAAATTTTCCTGTACTAACATTTCTCCCCCCCAACAACAACTATAATTGGACAAATGAGAATATGAGCAACAGTTTTTAATGTTGATAATTTAAGCTTATATAATCCATTGTACTCGTATGGACCATACTGTGAAAAACCTGTACACTTCATTATTGGTGCAATGTCAGTAATGTCTTTCATTACAAAATGTTTTTTCATTTGTGCATTTTCTTTGTTGTTAGATTTGTATTCTAGGGAAACTGGAGGTGTCATCTTCTGTTGACTCCTCTTCTTCTCCTTTTCTCTTCCTCTTGTCACTCCCACTAAATCTGTCTTCGAATAGGCTACCAACTTTGAACAAAACTAGATAACAAGTTTGTAATAAGACTGAGAGTTGTAAACTATTGCCTGACCAGGCCCGTAGCCAGGATTTTTATGGGGGGGTGCGGTATTTTTTCAAAAGTGGACCTTTTTCCAAAATGCTTTTGCCCCACAACCCCCCCATATTTTTTAGTTGCCCCACCCTAATTGGGCCCCCCTCTGTAGGTATTTTGGACCGAAGAAAAATGAGGGATTTGAAAAAATCAGCGAATTGGGGGCAAAAATCACCAATATTTTGTGAAAAATCAGTGATTTTGGGTCAACATGGTTTAAAACTCTCCAAATATTCATTTTCTTTGCACCCCCCCCCCCGCAAATTCACGTGCCATACCCCCACCCCACACCACCCACACCCCGTTTTCCCCCAGAAAAGAGTCGGGCGCCGCCACGTGAGCCAACCATCTAAAAAGCTGTGTGTGTATCGGGAAGAGAGGCAAAGAGGGCACCGATACAGGGGTTTAATAGTGGCACTGATACACACAAAAGTGCATGTTGGTATTTTGAAGAGGTGGCTTAAGTAGTTGAACGGTCATGAAAGATTGTTGCAGAATTGAAACGTTCAATGGTTTTAAATATACGAATTGCTTAACACATGTATTGTTGTGGTATATCTTCATCTTAGGGGAAGTACATGCTGAAAATTTGTTTATATAAGGTCTTTCTGAGGTTGAATTTAGCTTATGGGGGGTGGGGGGGTGCTCAAGGCAAGGAAACTGCGACTACAGGGTGGATGTAATGCCTTGTGGAAATGTTTCAAGGATGTCTTTTATCATGGCATAGCCTCGACAGTGTTTAATTGTACTTGGATTGTCTAAATTAAAATAATATGAGGTCGGGAAACTACTCCATCCTAACCTCACATCAGCTCAACAGCAGATCTGACCTTACTACCTTAAGATAACCAGAAGGATGCAATGCAAAGATTGATCAATTTAGGTGAAGTATTCCTTACATGGACAGCACAATGAAGGCAAAGTGCAAAGCCATGCCCAAGCAAGAAGAAGTGAGCATAGTATGCAATGTGAAAAACGGGTTATAAAACCCAGTTTTGCCTTGATACCAAGATGATCATTAATGGGAAAGAAATAACCTACATTCACAGTCACCTTGTCCAATTCTTGGAACAGCTGAATGTCAAATAAAAACCCAAGTGACAGAGAATCTGGAAGGTCTGCTAGATGTAAGACTGAAACATGACCAAGATCGTGCAACTGCTGTACAATATTGCCAATCCAAAGAATTAGATTAAATTGTTAGATGGGGAGTTCACGCCTCTAATTCCCATTAGATTTGTGGAGAAAGTAGAAAACTACAAGTGGTACATGAAGATTATGGGCCAGTATCAGCGGAAAACACTACTACAGAGCATTATGGATACAGAAGATCAATAATGTCTCCCATAAAAATCGGATCACATCAGTAAAA
>JAMKCH010035644.1:0-14630 GCA_023653785.1 Ophioderma brevispina
CCTAAACCCAAGTCTGGTTAAATCGGGGACGCCTCTGAAACTTTCGAAGGAGACCGTAAAACACATGCGGACCGGCGCGCAATCGCAAAACTCCCCTCTGCTTTAAGGCCCACGGGGGAGTAAATTAAAAGGTAACCATTAAAAAATGGAATATTTGCATGAGAAATAATAGTCATCCAGATCGTTTTCATATTTTGTTACTGGTGGCCCTTTAATCGAATTTTAGCAAAACCTCAAAAATGAGCTTCCGAACGGCAAGTTTTTGCATCCAGTATCTCAAAATTATCTAAAGGATTCCACTTTGTCACTTGTCAAAGAAGCTTATTTTGATAGCCCAGTTAAAATGCAATGTTATTTCATAATGACACTTAATGATAAACAGGATAGAAATATATTAATTTCAAATCAAGAAAATAAGAACTCAATATATAAAAACATACACAGGGCAAAAAAATAAAAATTAGACCACTAAGTTGTCAACGCACATTGAAGTGAAAGTAGCGCTATGATGGGAATTCGAACCCGGCTTATTCATTTACCCATAGATACCCAATACACAGCTCTATTCTACACTTATACTCTTGACTTTGTAGGTGAAGGTCTTACCACTTGTACACCCAGGAATGCTGCAATCGGCCATGCATTATTAATTCACTAAATGCCTTCATCTGGTAGTCTTCTATTATATATTTATAAATATTTAAGGGCATAGGACTTTATGTCACAGAATACAAGGTCCTAGGACCTGGGGACGTTCAATTTCGTGAGTGGATAGCTGTAATGGAATCTGAGGGTACCCAAAATAGAGCATCCTAGTCATATACATTATTTGTTTCATTATTACCGTATAACTTCCTCAATATCTCAGTCAAGTAATCTGTATAGGACCGCTAATATCAGAAAATGAGTGTCAATAGGGACATAGGTTCCAGTGGAGTGGTGTCTACAGAGCAGTAGGTTTTTTAAACCAAAGACCGATGGTCCCACGGATAAACGGGTCATAGAGAGCGAGTGTCCGACGGTCGGCACATTATAGAGAGCGAGTGTCCGACGGACAGTAGGTTTCAGAGGGACGGGGGTGTCCGTTGGACAGACAGCAGGTTTCAGAGACGGGGCGTCCGTAGGACGCACCAGTCTCTGAAACCCACCTGATGTCCTACCGGACAATTTATAGTACGGACATCATTTTATTTTTTTAACCGGCGCCTTCGTAGAGCCTTGAGAACAAATGGCGTAAGAGTCGGTTTAGATACAAGATAGAACAAGTATCTTGAGCAAAAGCAAGCTGTTCCAGGATTGATTGTGAGGCAAAACGGTGTTATTTTCACGACAAAACTATGTATGGAACGAAAACGATAGATCGAGCATCACAAGAAAGACTGCGTTCCTTCTTATTGTTAAATTGACATAGCAAATGTCATTCTTTACCCTAAGAGAGCCGTCTATGTGGAGTGATAGGTTTATAAGCTGACTGAAGTGGCTCATTAGGTTATTCTTATTAAGATGCTCACTCAATCTACTGGAGGCCGCCAATTTCAGCAATCTTTGTCAAAATCTTGATTATTGACACTGGACTATAGTTTATTAGAATATTAGGATATTGGTATGTGTTTTTACCGGCGTGATGATAGCCTCCTTTAAGCACAAAGAACAGAGAGACAGACAGACTCTGTGTGTAATACACCTCACTGAAGTTAATTTCAAAAATTGCATTTAAATTAATAAAAACAAACTGGTATAAAGAATGTCATACATTGTTATTGAGATGATTTACCGTGTGTCCAAAAAAAAATGCAACAACTTGGTGGCAGGCCGCCATAAGTTTTGAACAAAGCAGTGACTACTTATTCTTTGTGTAAGGTAAGATGGGGCTGTTAGCTGAATCTCTGAAAAGTTCATAAAATAGAGTCAATATTTTTAAGATATTTCCCCAGAAATCAAGTAACATGCAGGACCCATTTTAAAACCAAATTGAGGCACTATTAACTACAAATACGGCACTGTACGTTTTTCGCCCACAACCACCATATGAATCTTGTAAGTCCAATCACCATTTTCCACCTTTTAAAAGACAGGTGCTTGCAACAAATATTAACATTATGAATGTTTCCACTGGTTAATAATAGCTAAAACCATGAATTTAACACATTAATGTGCAAATCGGAATGTAATGATCAACAAACTCTCGGATGTCCAATAAGACTGCATTGGATTAGAGCTAATGATCATCATCATTTTGTGACGAACACAAAGAGTTATCTGAACCCAAAAATTTAATGAAAGAATGATATACTGATTATTGTTATTGAGTTTTGTGTTGAAAACATAGGTTTTTACTTTCATAAAGTTGAGAATGTAAGACTATTTTGGAACAAGCAAGTTGCAGGCCAACGCATTTATTCATTTATGGAATGTGGAGTTTGTCTATGACTTAATTTAGGGTCACTTAATTTTAGATCTGCGTGAAAATATTTTATCAACCAATAAATTAATGTTTGTGATCTCAACTTAAAAATTACAAAAATAATACTTATAAAAAAGCAAGTCATTTTACCCAGTAGAAGTTGTTCTGCAAGAAATTTGGGCAAGTAAATGATTGATTGCAACAATATTGTATGGGCCATTGTTCTTCATTGCCAGTCTTGGGGTTAAACAGCTCTCATTTTTGTAAAATGGGTTCTGCGGGTTGTTACTTGATTGTTGGGATCATATCTTAAAAACTGGTTGACTATACCTTTATGAACTTTTCAAGGTATTAGCTAACAGTCCATTCTTACCTTACACCAAATAACAAGTAGTACATGCTTTTAGTGTCGGAAAGCAACAAGGATAACCACTTTGCTTCAGAGTAAGTGAGACCAATTGTGGTGATGTTCAAGGTTACAATGACAAAAAACACATGTGCTACAACGAGATGTAGGCTTGATTTTGCATCAGATTGTTATTACTACTCTCAGTTACAGAGAAGTAGCCTTTCATTGTGAACGTAAAAAAAAGTTCAAAAAAATTTTGATTTATCATTAATTATTAATTTACGTTAGATAGTTCAATTTAACAAAATTATGAGTTTTGAGGTCAAAGTTCCAACGTTCCATGATTTAAATAAGCTTGATTATCTTAATTTGCGTTATAATAAGCTAAAGTTGTTACCGGTGGGCTTATTTTCTGGTTTAGAAAGCCTGAGTGAACTTGCACTGTCGAATAATAGACTAGAAGGATTAAATGCTACAATATTGAAGGTTTGAAAAACCTTAAAACTCTTCTGTTGAACAGAAACAGGCTAAGTACGTTACAAAGTGGGTCGTTACATGGTTTGGAAAATCTTTATCAACTGGACCTATCTGAAAATGAAATCAGTACATTGCCGGTTAATTTGTTTTTTGGACTAAAACATCTATCCAAATTAATGCTGGATAGGAACCAAATTAGCACATTACCAAATGAATTATTTTTTGGTTTAGAAAACCTTCAGACACTCTCACTGTACCAAAATCATTTGGGAAGATTAAATGTTTCTGTTTTCAAAGATTTAAAGAAACTTGAAGTTCTATATTTGAGCAACAATGTGTTAAAGACATTCCCCAATGGGTTGTTTTCCAGTTTAGAAAATTTAAAAACACTACGCCTATCTTCTAACAACCTGACTGCATTACCAATGGAATGTTTTTTCGGTTTAGTAAATCTAAATTACCTTTACATGGGCTCTAATCGCCTGATTGCATTACCAAGTAGATTGTTCAATGGATTAAAGACGATTACGTTTATAACTTTGAATAGCAACATGCTTAAAACGTTACCTACGAAATTGTTTTCCGGTTTAGAAGATTTGATTAGGCTGTACCTTCATTCTAACAAGTTGGAAATATTGAATGCTTCGGTGTTCGAGGGCTTGAACTCGCTGCGATATCTAAGTTTGAGCGGCAATAGGTTCATTTCATTACCAAGTGATTTGTTTGATGGGTTAGGCAATGTGGTGAGTATCAGACTAGAAAGTAACCCTTTAAATGCATTACCGTTTGGCTTGTTTTCAGGTTTAAAAAGTATAACTAATCTGAATTTAAACTCTAATCAACTGGAAGTATTAAACGTGTCCGTGTTTCAGGGTTTGAATAGGCTTAGGGAGTTAAAATTATTTCGCAATAAGCTTAGAACATTGCCGAATGGTTTGTTCGCAGATTTAGAAAATCTATTTGTATTGAATCTGGAGGGTAACCAATTGAATGTATTGCCAAGTGGATTGTTTTCTTGGTTACAAAATCTGCAAGACTTGTATTTGAAAAATAACAGTTGAGTTCGTTACCGATTGATTTGTTTTTAGATTTAGAAAATCTGGAGTTATTGTACCTGAATGAGAACCAATTGAGGACACTGCCTATTGGATTGTTTGGGCGCTTACATAACCTGAATTATCTGATAGTATATGAAAACCAATTACAAAAGATTGATTCCGGCATTTTCAACAACTTGACGAGCTTACGATATCTAGAAATGCATATTAATGAATTGATCGAGATACCATATGATATTTTTCATGGATTGCACAATTTAAAGCTACTATCAATGAGTTTTAACCAATTACAAATCCTCAGCACTGAAATATTTGAAGGCCTGTTTAATTTGACGGTGTTACTTTTACAGAGTAATCAATTGACATGGATAGACTTTGATGCTTTTAAGGACACGGTCAGTCTCGCATTTATCGACTTGTCCGGGAACAGGTTGAACAATATTCCAAATATTGAAACTCTGAGTCGCTTAAGTTTTATTAGCTTGATAAATAATACTTTGAATAGGGTGAGTAAGTTTGCTCTCTCTGGTCTCCGTAATAATTCAGAAATACAAGCGAGTCAACATGAAATATGCGAGTGCTATGTGCCAAACGGTGTAACATGTCACGCTGCAAGTAAACGATCACCTTATCTCACGTGTGATAGGCTGTTGTCAGATAGGGTTTTAGTTGTAATGATGTGGTTCATTGGTTTAAACGCGCTCTTTGGAAACGCCATTGTTTTTGTTTGGAGAAAAAAGAACACTCAAAATAATAAAGTACAGGATATTTTACTCACCAATCTTGCGATGTCTGATTTGCTAATGGGAATCTACATGATTATCGTTCCGTCTGCTGACATCTACTTCGGAGAGTATTTCCCAATGCGTTCAGAGACCTGGAGATCCGGTATTTCTTGTAAATTTGCTGGGGCACTATCGATAACATCCAGTGAAGCTTCTGTGTTCTTCGTAACGCTGATAAGCATAGATAGGTTAATTGCTATGATCTTTCCATACTCAACTAGAAAAATAGGCGCACGTTCTGCAAAGGTAATTGCGTCAGTGTTATGGGCTATCTCCTTGGCATTAGGTATTGTTCCCTCCATTTTATCAGGGGTTAACTTTACGTTTTATGATAACTCGCATGTATGCATTGGTCTCCCACTAGCCTTAACCAAAACTTACTCTTTAGAAAAAATTGGCACAAATGTGGAATTTCCGTTTTCGAATGTATTTTATAACAAAAATGTGTCCACCTCTCACTTTGAAGGTCTAGCTACTGGTTTGTATTTCTCAACAGCTGTTTTTCTTGGACTGAACTGTATCTGTTACTTAATAATTCTCGGTTGCTATATTGAAATAATAAGAGTCGTTCAAAAAGCATCAAAGCAAGCTGGGCGCACTCGTGAGATGAAAGAACAGATAAAGCTAACGACAAGGGTTGCAATCATAGTTGCCACGGATTTCTTTTGCTGGTTTCCAATTATTGTGCTTGGCATATTAGTACAAACGAGGGTAATAAGTTTGCCTCCATTAGTATATGCATGGTCAGTTACCGTTGTTTTACCGATAAATTCTGCGATTAACCCATACTTGTACACAATTGGAGATTTAGTGTCTGATTATAAAAAGAAGCAAGTTGAAAAGAAGAACCGTGATGCAATTACTTTGCAGCAAACACGATAAGACATTAATTTACTTAGAACATTTAGTTCCTGGTTATTTCCAGGTATTATAAGAGTCTATTCTATAATCGATTAAAGGAACACTTGGCAATTTTCCGAAGATACAAATTTATCTAACTTTGCACTTGATTGGTTGTAAAACACATACCGAGAACTTTTGAAAGTTATATTGGACAAACAAGCCGTGTGTGCCGAGCGTCTTTAAATGAATCTTGCACTCTTAAATTTTGTAGATGTATGGATGTATGTGATAAAGTTTGCTTTGTCGTATAGATAAATAAAATTTACTTAAACTATATTTTATTATTCTATAATTGCTTAAAGGAACACTAGGATATTTTCTGAGGATAAAAAATTCTTTAAATTTGCACTTAATTGGTTGTAAAACACATGTCGAGAACGTTTCGAAGTTCTATTTAGAGGAGGAGCAGAATATCATAGGGGCCTTATTCGTTATTCGAGTTCGTTTACCTCCCACTACAGAAAAGGTTTAGCACCTTTGGTAGTTAGTATGGACCCTCTACATCAATGCTAGGTAGGTAGTACTCTCAAATTGTGGTATCACTTTTTCAATAGGGGCCAATTTAAGTTTACACAGGGGTCAAAACTTTTAGAATGCCCCAATCATGTTGAAATATATGCCATATTGTCCATCTAATCATAAGGATTCCAAAAATATATAGTTTGTACTATCTACGACCATTGGTTTTGGAGTTATAGGGTAAAAATGACTAAAATGGTAAAAAAGGTAAATCTCAATTTGGACAGGGGTCAACAAGTTAATCTGATTATATTTTAAATACTTGCAAATTATTGCCTGAGGTAAGAGGACCCCCAAAAGAATATATTTGATTATGTTAAATGTTTACTTACGGAGATAAGGGTCAAAGAAGGTCAACGTCAATTGGATTATGTTGGCATATGACCTATTTTGTCGCATAACATGATAACTATACACTGCAGATTGTACAAACGATTCCTTATTTTGAAGCATTAAGCTAGATGAACAACTTCTTTCATTTTCAACAAAATTGGAGCAACTTCTGATTTTGACCCATGTACAAATTGAAATTGACCTTTGTTTACCATTTTAGCCCTTTTTACCCAATAACTCCAAAACCAATGGTCATAGATGGTACAAATTATACATTTTTGGAATCCTTATGACTAGACGGACAATATGGCATACATTTCAACATGATTGGAGCATTTTAAAAGTTTGACCCCTGTGTAAACTTAAATTGGCCCAATTGAAAAAGTGACACCACAATTTGAGAGTACTACCTACATTGCGTTGATATAGAGGGTCCATACTAACTACCAAAGGTGTCAAACCTTTTCTGTAGTGAGGGGTAAACGATGATGTTTGACCTGGGTCCGTGCTCCTCCTCTAATAGAGAAGCATGCTTGAATTTTCTGTGGTGCACGAAAGAAAAAAAACTTTTTATTGCATAAAGATGTGTTTTCGGCTTATTCGCTTTTGGTGTGATGTAATACGTTGGTAAGCATTCGAAATAATCAAAATTATGTTTCGAAAAACAAAGTGTGGCGCATTTTGAAATTTCCTCGTGTTTGTCTTATATGAATCATCAATCTTAATTCGTACATGGAATTAAAAACATTTTTTTCGTATAGGTAAATGAAAATAAACTAAGGGGTGGAGGGTTGGAAACATTAGATTTGCAATTTTATTGACGCAAAAAACATAATTATAGAACTATAAAACACTCGGAAGTATATATAAAACTAGTCATTTCCCCTCAAGTAAAGCCAAAAAGCGTGATAATCGGATATTCCTAGCTTTTTTGGTGGAAAAAAAATCAATTTTTCCATTTCCTACCCTGTGTACACTGAAAATTGACAGTTTTTGCAGACCTGCGAACTCTGGCGTAATTCTAGGCAATTGGTAAGTTTTATATCAATGGAAAAGGGGGACCATAGTATCCATTGATCCCAAAATCAAGTGGTCTGTGAATTCCAGTGTTGTACTAGGCATGTTGGTACTTCTCCCCGGGGGGGGCACCCCAATCCATCACTTGGGATCCAATCCTGTATCCGGTGGATGTTTGTTTTTTGGTCGAAAAGAGCGTAAAATGTCATGGACCATTCAATAATAATTTTGGCCCCAAAAAGGAGGGTTTTAGCAAGGTGCGAAAAAAATCTGAAAGGGTTGCACCATCGCCCATACCGAGAACGTTTGGAAGGTTTATTGAAACAAAACATGCCGAAAAGAAACCCCAGATACTTTTCAAATTTGCCTTCTATCCTAATCTCCCTATAGTGAAGCCTGCTTTCCAGGTGAAGCGACGAAACGCTTTATTAGCACATAACAATGGTGTTTTTCCAGCTTATTCACTTCAGGTATACGTTTGTGAGCCCTTTAAATATGTAAAATTATAATCTGGAAAAAATGTGGCACTTTTTACTAGAATCTTCCTCGGTGTGTTTTTAAATGAATACTTTGCTCTCTTAAATTTTGTAGATTTACACTGTTGCTGATAAGTTTGCATAATTTGTTTTCAGACCCAACTTAAAACGTATTTCAATTGGAACGCCCTCATAATCTATTAGAGTATGTGATTGAGTCCCGCCGACCCAGGTGAAGTGAATCCCTCCCACAATTTTGAATTACGTAAAACGATGCCTTTGTGTTGGAGCTAGAAAAGGTCATACGTCTGTTGTTGTGCTGCTTTTCCTGCCTCCAGCCTTGTGCAACGACCCCTCGGTTTTTCAAATTTGTGTTGTTACCTTACAACAAAAAATAACACAGAAGTTCCCTTAGGCAATGCCTCGACCAACGGCATTGTCAATAATACGCCGAAGAGTGCTTTGCACTCGCGGAAGTGTACTCGCTGATTCCATCGGGTATCGCAGAGTACGGTCTGTAATCCTCAGACATCATCGGAAGGTGGGTCATTTGAGGCACGAAATAGGGGACCAGACGATATGATCGCCGACCGCTTGACGGTGCCGTAGAGCCGGAAAATGCCAACGAGCCCTCTTCGTCGGTTGTGGAGAAGACTTAATAGAATCAACATTTCCCGCCAAACTGATAATTGGAGATGCTTTCAACATGGTACCGAGTCATACGAATGACCAAATGGTTCACTGCCTAACCGTTGCAGAGTTGCTCGACTTCGCAGGGCTAGGGAGCACAAAAGGTTACAGCTTGGGGCACTGGCAACATGTTTGCTTTATAACCGAGAGCCGCTACATCCTTGACCATCAAGAATGACACAAAGATTTTCCGCGATTACGTGGTGGAGACCCTCCGAGGTGACTGTATTCATGATTCCCTATGGTAGCGTTAATGCACATCTTATCTTCTTTTTTCTAATTAAACCTTTTTTTAATCACTTACATATCTTCACACATAGTTTGAATTATGCGCGAATAATGTCCTCTTCAAAATCACAAAAAACTCAATTCGACAAAAGTGTCACTTACGTTGGTCTTTGCATCACCGACGAATTGGTTTTCCTAAATAATTCTCTAAAATTCTAAAAATCAATTTTCCCGCGTGTTACTCACGCTGTATGGTGCACATATTCTTGAAATGAATTAATGTCATCTCCTTTTCCTCCCTGAAATACCGTTCCATTGACTTCAGCAGATAACGGCGCTATCCAAATCCGCCCGTTATGCATAGGACAATGGACTCAGATCTTTGGAACTACAGACCATTGGTGTATTGGGCGCATGACGACATGTTATCACCACTCGATTTAGATTGAGCGATAAGCCTCGCTCACAAATAAAATAAAACTTGAGCTTTGTTCTGTGAGTCCATAACTTGACCGTATATATCATCGTTTATTCAAAAAGGAAACGAAATGAACAAAAATCAATAAAGAATAATTGCTTGGCAAGCTTTTTACGTAACACTTGGTGCCGAACCAGACCCAATAACTTAATCATGTTTAGGTAGGACAAATCTTTTTTTAATTCCATTTAAAAGTTTGTTCGGCACCGGTTACTTTCATTTCATATAGGTAAGATTTTACTAATAACGCTGTAATTTGATAGAAATGGGGTTTACGCGGCAAGTTACGGGTTTTGGTTGCACAAATATGTTTGGGTCACAGTTTTCCGAACAAATATACTCCCATGAATTTTGGTTAACCTCGTTTCCCTCTCGCATAAATGATGACATATAGGGCCAAGTTATTGAACAACAGTAAATCTCAACTTATTTTTCTGAAAAGGACGGGTAACTTGTGTTCCACATCATGAAAAAAGGGTAGACGTTTCATATAGAAGTTCCCATTGATGCAATGAGGTATTGCCATTCATTTCGTCAGCACTACTGCACAACGTCCCACAGCGCATGACGGAATTATTGTACTACCTCATTTGCATCAATTGGCCTTCTATATGAACGTCTACCAAAAATAGTTTATCTAAATCGGGTGGGAATTTTGTTAATAACCCTAAAAATGTTTTCAGCTCATGGATAAAACAAATGGCTCTGTCGTTCCAATGAAAAAGGAATCTTACCTTGTGTTTGGCCCGATGCCATACGAGCGGATTTACTTACAATAGCCCTGTATTGCTGGACTCAATGAATCATGACGTTGGTCACTGATATTTAAGTGCAAATTTAGATGACATTTAATTCATTTTCTAGAAAATGTGCACATACTAGAGCGTGAGACCACACGTAGAACCGATATCTATAATTTTTAGAAAAAAATATTCGGAAGAATTATGTACTTCCCAGGGGTCTCCCACCTTGGTCCTTATCCGAGCATCTTTTCCCCTTTTGGCCTCAGAGCCTAGTACCGTATTCATTAACGTCAGCCACAACTGATTGGTCGACAAAATGGATACATCCAAGGACTACAATACATTAGCCTGTCAATCGATCCATGTTTAGCGAAGTTGCACAGGGATCATTGACAGGTGAATGTATTGTTGTACGGAATGCGTCTATCCTTGTCGCCCAACATACTGGCTATTGAATACGGTCTATTGTTAATTAGCTCTTTGCCACTGATACTTTACAATTGATTGGCTACACAACAGTATTGTATATAAGAGAATTAAGCCAACCGGCGGACATCTTGTCTACCGAACACATGCATCCCAGAGACACCTGTTTAACAGAAGTTTTGTAATCCCGGGTGCCCGTTTTAGAGACCTTCCATCCAATACGCGCGCAACTTCAATTACAATGAGCTCAATGAATTGCTTGATTCCTGGTGTCCCTGTTATTCGCTTTGGATATCAACTTTTCAATTGGAACCTATTTGTTGTAAATGACCGGCACTCTTCCGATCTTTTTGGTTGACCAATACGGCCGTCAGTGCCTCAATTACGAAGCCCAGGTTGCCAATCCATTGCATAGAGATCCGTGCTCTTTGCACGGTTTCGCAATTTGCGGGGAGAGCCTCGGACTGGCAGCAATATGAATGGAGCACTTACGCAATAGTTCGATCAGGTTCGATTCTGTCTAAACAAAACCAATGGCCTTGCAAGAGGTGAATGCAATGTTATATAACACTTTCATCTATTCCAGTGTCAGTTCGAGATCCTCCCTGCAAATGGCGGACAGTGCAAAGGGCGAATAGTCCCCTATAGTGTTGCCTGAAAAAGCTATTTTGAGCGGGAGGGAGGGGAAGTGGGAAAATGTAAGCGGCGACTCGACAGGCAAGATCGGGGGATGAGCAAGGTAAGTCAATGGAGCTGCAAAATGTGTACACTCATAGGTTCGCTGAATCAGATTGTGAATTGTCGTGAGTAGCTAGCCTAGTCTACGACTAAGGTGGAATATTTAGTAGTCAGCTTGCGCTAGTGTTGTTTTTGCTTTAGTTCAAAAGTGTAAAAAGCTAATTGTGGCATGGCTGTATAATGGCTAATTTACGATTTTTAGGTCAAAATAGTTCAAAGGATAAAATCTCATCTCATTTGTAGAGGGGTCACATTTTCAAAATGCCCTACCTAAGAAGTTGCATATGTGTTGATCCAAGGATTCTGAAAAGGTATCGTTTTCAGAAACTTAAACCAAGTGGCCTTCATTCATATTTACTTCATAACATTAAAATATGAGCTCTGTCGATACAGTTAACTACTAAAATGACATGAAGCTATTCTTATTTACATCGAGGGAGTTTAAAATCGTGCCATCTACTCATCGTTAAAGAAACACTGGCATATTTGAAAAATAGTGCTCCCTTAAATTATTAAACCCAAATCAGCGCACTTATGGGTAAAAAGAACGATTTTATAATTAATGTCGCCGGCGACATTAATTCAGCAGACGACGCGGAAATGGTGTGTAACACAAGAAAGCACACGGCATGCACCTTGTTTGACCGGTCAGTGACCTTTGTGGTTAAAATATCAATGAGAACGAGTCTATGATATTCATGTAATACACACATTTGTTGATTAAAGTTACAGAAAACCTAAAAGTTAGCCTACAATTCCCTGGATATCTTTAGCCTCTTATCAATGTCCCTATCTGTTTTGTGTTTTGGGGTATATTATTTTATGTGTAAAATATATCTCTATTCTTTCAATGGCCTAGACTATCATTTGCGAGCAAATTGAAGAAATTTCATATTTTCTGAAAATGTGCCAGTGCCGCTTTTAATTAGCCGCTATACAGCCACGTGACTCTTTGGAGGAAGATTTCGTGACATTTTATATCTTTATTGAAGCATTTTGGAAATGGAATCTCCGGTATATGACCTGTGATCTCAATAACTCAAATTGCTGCAAGGGGCTAAGGTGACTTCCGGTGGATTCATAAAATGACACTCTGGTCTATATTTTTGCAATAGAATTGCATTAGTTCCCACTTTTTACGCTTCTCGCCCGTTGTATCCGACTATGCCTGTATGTATTGAACATGGCGTAAGTTTGTGATTATGTACAAACAAATAACCCCAACAGATTCTAAACAAGATACTTTGTAGATTATTTGTGCAAATTGAGATTGCTGTTATTAGGATCTTTGTAACATAAATATGAATAAGACATGTATCTTCACTCCATTTGCTATAAAGTTAGAGAGGTTTTAAGTACATCTTAAAACTACATGCATCTTACCAACGGCCTATTGATGGTTGTCTTATTTATGTAAAAAAAAATAGAATGGTCAAAGCATTCAGTTATTAAAATAACATATTTTTTAGTACCTTCTGACCAACATCGAAACTCTTAGATCGAATGGGAAAATGCAAAAGTGCTTGTATTGGAAACACTATTTAGTAGAGAATATAAATTTATAAAAAATATATTATAGAACTTGGTGTATAACATCCAAATTATGTGTCAAATTTGGAAAGAATTTAGTCGCTATACAGCCTTTGTGTAGCGATTGCCCACTTTTTATCAAACTATGCTACAAAATTTCATTATTCCTGGAAACACTATAGCTGGTTCATAATTGTCAGTTCAAATATTTTCTGGAACAAAGATTTCCAGAATAGTTGTAGAAGTGGTGGACAATCGCACGATTTTTCAAATGGGCCACGCTTATTTGGACGTTATATATTTAGACACCATTTTATAATAATAATAATTAATAATAACTAGCATATAGCGCTTTAGCATGACATGATCAAAGCGCCTTACAAATACATAAACAAGTCCATAAAGAACAGCTTAATTACAAGTAATTAAATAACAAAAAACAACCTTAGACTACAATCTAAACACTACATGTACACCATAATTATGTGGAAATAAATGTGTTTTTAGTTTGGATTTGAAAGTGCTAATAGTGGGTGAAGTACGTATGATTCTTGGTAATTTGCTCCAAAGAGCTGGTGCGGCATTGCAAAAATCCTTGTCCCCATATGAATTATTTGTTTTGTTTGAGACCAGCAGATTATTGTCTGCATGTGATCTTAGGTATCTTGCATTCCCTGTTTTAAAAGAATGAGTTCTTACAAGATTACATAAGTATGAAGGGGCTGCACCATTTTTAGATTTGTAAACAAGTGTGAGTACGTTAACCCTCGTCTTACCAAGCCTTTTTTTTTGTAACAAGGTTTTTTTTTTTTTTTTTTTTTTTTTTTTTTTTTTTTTTTGGGGGGGGTGGTTACCACCCCTCGAGAATTCGTTATAAAGCAACCGATGCTTATTATTTTGATACCAGTGGATAGTTATGGTCCTTCTCTTTCCATTGGTACCAAAATAAGTACCAACATGCTTAGTATGGCGTCACAATGACGTCATCAAGTCCGCGAGTCGGCAAATTGGCATTTTCCACAGAAAATAGGTGAAAATCCAATTTTGCGCTAAAAACCAATATCGGATTTTTATCCGGTTTTCAGCTCTAAATGAGGGCAATTGGCTAGTTTTACATAAACATAGTTTTAGAGCCACACCGTGCATAATATTTTCAAAAATGCACCATAAAATATCCTTGGGTGGCAACCCCAACCCCCCACCCACTACCCTTCGACTTTGACGGCATACCCTAACTCCGGTGAAGGTGCTACCTTCACATTTTTTTCGCTAAAATGACCGGAAAGGATGAGAGAACGATTACCTAGAAGCTTTTTGCGAAAGTTTTTGGCATTTTAGCGCACCGGAGCGAAGTTCACTTGGTACCGCGGGTTAAACATGATCTACCAAAAAAAACGTTCAACGTAAAAAACCACCAAGTTTTAAAAAGAGTACGAGCCGTATAAAGTTAATAAATGTTAAGAGAGCACAAGTATA
>JAMKCH010035645.1:0-22615 GCA_023653785.1 Ophioderma brevispina
TGGCTAGCTAAAAATGATGCTGTATGGAGCCATTCTCCGGAAAAAGTGTTCAAGGAACGATTTTTGTGTCGCTCACAGTCATCCACAGTAGATGTTTATAAGCAATCTGGAAATTTTTTTGAAGAGCGCCCCCCAATTTGAAAATTTGATATTTTGGCACAGTTACGTTGGTAATTGTCTAGGAATCATCCTGCGAAACGAGAATGCTTATAAAAGGCGTATTTATCATAAAAAAGCTATTTTGTAATTGGATTTACGGCAGAGCTGAAAATGCTACGATTATGTCCGTCCTGATGAAATAGTGCCACCTCGAGAAAATAACCTCTGACGTGACTTGCCTGAACGATTTTTAAAACAACAATGGATGAGCATAGATGGCACTATTTCACATTGGAAGGCCGTTTCCAGCAGAGCAGTTGAATTATTATGGGGATCCCGATAATAATTATTCTAATTACAAGTCCGTCCTTTGTGACACACAGAACATTTTCGAGCTTAACCATTCACAGTATAGGTTTACTAGCCAGTTACCCAATGCAACCGTGTAAAAATCTAAAATTGTTGAAAAATTGGGGGCGCTCTTCAAAAAATGCTGTCATTGCTTTCAGAGATCTGATTGCTTTAATATAAATTGATTAGGAATGTTACGTTTTCAAAAATGATACTGGATCGAAGTTGTAACCGGGCAGAACGTATAAAGCCAATACGGCGGCTGATGCATACGTTCTCGTTTTTGCCTGTCGCCAAAAGCCAAAATCCGGTCTTTAAATGGGTTCCCTGCCCGTTACGGAAAGAGTGCATACTCACAGTAACAACTTTTACAGCCTATATTAGGTCCTAATATAAAGTTCAAACACGAAACATGGATTTAAAGCTTTTGTAAGAGTTCTCTGAGAGCATGTCGCCAAAAATGCAGCCAGATACGTTACCCATAATTCGAATTGATACAAAATGCAAAAATAACGGTTAGAAGAAGAATGTTCCAATATGTGATAAATCAACAATGTCAATTTATATATACATGTTGTGCATAAAAAATCTGGGTTTTGAATAACAATTTCCAGCCTAGTATGAAAGAAATCCCTCACGTTACATTCATACCGCGCAACGTTACCTACCTCCCGCGACGCTCTTGCTAACCACATGTGGATACATAAAGTCGATACCACACCATACTTTAGTCGTTAAAGGCAGTACTTTATGAAGGAAAGGCACGATAGAAAAAGGGAGGTTTCCGATGATCGAGGTTAGCTGCACGTATCAAGCTGGCAATCGATTCATTCTATTGACACTGATTGATATGCAAATTAGAACGCATATAGCAGTAACAAAACCGTACAGTCGTGGTTTGGTTTGAGCGATACCATGTACTTCAAAGCATTACTTTGTTATTTACGAAAACAGTGCAAAGGTCAAATTCTTTGAAACGAAAAGAGTACGTAAAATTTTTCAAACAATTTCATTTGAAATTCTTGTGTCCGTGTTGTTGTCTTAATCACAATGCACACGGTTTTTAGTAATAAAAGAGGTAAAAAACCTGGCATATTTTGAGTCGAATTGCTCAAGACCAATACAACCTCGTTCACCGGCTTGCGCCCTCTTGAAACTGGTTTATATTATCTTCATTTCATTTTATTTAGGATATCCACGGATAAAACAGAAAAGAAACATAAATGGTACACTTATTTCCACTGTTGTCCATTTGATGAGCCCCCCCCCCCCTAAACATACATAATGGTAATATGGAAAAGATTGCACATATACATTTTTAAACTAGAATACATCATTCAGCCAAGAAAGTCAAATACAAAATAAGTCGATTTCCTTAAGGATGGTGCTACGGCTACCGAAACACACCCGGGCTATTTTAACCGTATACGCTTACCGAACCCCCTGGGGTTGGTAGCCGTATACGGCTACCGAAACCTTTCCGTTACGAAAAACCGTGTACCGGCTACGGAACGCCGGGGTTAGGTAGCCGTATACGGCACGAACCACTCCCTTTTCCGTAAGAGGAAAATACACGTCGCGGTTTTCGAACCGCTAAATCCCCTGGCGTGAGCGGTTTACAAATTTTAATAAACTCAGCTGCATCCACCCCCCCCCCCCCCTGTTTTAAAAACCCCAAACTTCCCCTTAAACCCCAACAACCCCCTTAAAACCTGGGCAACCCCCCTTAAACTCGTGCACCCTTAAACCCACAGCCCCCCTTAAGCCCCACACCCCCTTAAACCCGGACAACCCCTTTAAACCCGGACAACCCCCTTAAAAAACCCAACAATCCCCCTAAAGCCAACACCCCCCTTAAACCCGGACAAAGCATGTGCAACGTCCGCACTTCTCGCACAGCGCGCATGCACTGTTTGCACGTCTGCGCATGCATACGCGTATTATTTGCCCCAAAACCCTCTAAACCCAAAAACCACCCCCTTAACAACCCCCCAAAATCCCCTTAAACCCCAACAATCCCCCTTAAACCACAACCCCCTTAAAGCTGGACACCCCCTTAAAGCTGGACCACCCCCCTTAAACACCGACAACCCCCTTAAACTGTACAATGCCCCTTAACCTCGTGCACCCACCTTAAAACCACCAAGCCCTCCTTAAGCCCAGATAACCCCCCCTTAACCCGGACAACCCCTTTAAACCCATACAACCCACCTAACCCCAACAATCCCCCTTACGTCCAGACAACCCCCCTTAACCCGGACAACCCCCTTAAACCCCGACCACCCACCTTAAACCCCAACAATCCCCCTTAAACCCAACACCCCCTTAACGCTGGACAACCCCCCTTAAACCCGGACAACTTCCCCTAACCTGGACAACTCCCCTTAAACCTGGACCTCCCCTTAACTCGTGCACCCACCTTAAACCACAACAAGCCCCCTTAAGCCCATACAACCCCCCTTAAACCCCCGGACCCACCCCTTTAAACCCGGACAACCACACCTTAAAAACCCCAACAATCCCCTTTTAAGTCCAGACAATCCCCCTTAAACCCGGACAACCCCCTTAAACACCCAGCCAACCCACCTTAACCCCAACAATCCCCCTTATACCCAACACACCCCCTTAAAGCTGGACAACCCCTCTTAAACCCGGACAACCCACCTTAAACTAATCAGCGCCGAGAGTAACATGATTCCCACCCCGCCATCAAGAGTTTCATCAAATCGGACTTCTGGATCTCAGATAGTTTGTTCACATTGTTTTGGGTGAAAATACCCCAAATTTAGCCCATAAATAATGCAAATTAGCTATTTAATTTAGCATATCATGCGCCACACAAACCTAAGTCAGCGCGAGCGGTACATAGTTCCCCACCCCTCCACCAAGTTTCATCATCAAATCGGACTTATGGTGCTCTTCAGATAGTTTGTTTCACACGACTTTTTGGGTAAACATACCCAAATTTCTCTAATGATGCAACTTAGGTACCCTATTAGCAGATGCCACGCCTAATCTAATCAGATGAAGGGCATTGCAGTCCGACCCACCACCCCCCTCCCTCCAACCCCCCACCACGTCCTCACCATACCTCTTCTGGTCTCATGTTATGCGTCACAACAAGATTGTGTTGGAAAATACCCCAAATTAACTCATAATTATGCAAATTAGGTATCCCCTAATTAGCATATGCCACCACTCCATAATCTAATCGTGAAGGCATGGCAGTCCATCCCCACCCACCAATTTCATCCCATACCCTTATGGGTCTCAGGTTATACATCGCGTTCACAAGATTGTGTTGGACGCCGCCGCCGACACCGACGCCTTGACTGATAGCATAATCCCCTTCTCTGCTTTTCAAGCCATGGGATAAAAACCTGCATATTTTTGGAAGTCAAATTGCCAAGACCAATACAACCTCGTTCAACCGGCTTGCCGCCCTCTTGAAACATTGTTTATTTAGTACGATGTCCTTAAGGATGGTGCGTACGGCTACTGAAACGCTCCCGGGCTATTTTACCGGATACGGCTACCTAAGACCCTGGGTTATAGCCGTATACGGCTACCGAAACACTTCGTAGAAAAGGCCGGCCAGATCGTTACCAGATCTTTAGCTTAAGGTTAAACGTTGGCAATACCTAAAAATCCGATATTTTTTTTTAAGATCACCCATACATTGTTCCGGGTTCTGAAAATATTAAAGTTTACGATTTGACTGATTTTCAGGATTCATTAAAGAAGTTGATATTTTGGGTCATTTTGGACCAAAACCTGAACAATTATAAATATCGGAGAAATGGCCCATATGTGCAAGTTAAAGTCCATGGCCCGATCGCAGATAGCCTTGTCCCAGGGACGACCCCCCCAAATTTAACCAGAGTGGTCCAAATTTTGGTATCAGACAAAGCTACTATTTTTTCTCCTCAATTTACCCGGTGAAATCTAGGGCTAGAGTGATGTTTAGGTTTGAAGTTATGACGAAAATATGCCCATTTTTGGTTTCGACCCACATTACTTTCACACAACACGATGGGCTACAATCCTGTTTTTTAGCTCACAAATTAAAATGGATTGAAATATGGCGCAAAATTTACAGATGGAGTTTTGGGTGAAGTCCCATTCTATCAGAAGAATTTTTTTTCCATCTTCTTAAATCGTGGGCCGATCCCCCTCGGGGTGGTGGGGGGGGGGGTGGAGAGACGCAGAACCTTCCCGATTCAATGTACCAGCTTGGTGGGGGATGTGCGAGCACCTTGCAGCAATGGCCTATGTGTGGATCGGGGTCCATGGGCCCCGTCCTTAGCAAGTCAGTAAAAAAAGAATTGTTCAGAGCCAAATTTCCACAATAAACTTGTTTGAAGCTACAATAATTCTTTCCGTTTCCTCTTCTCTTCTTTCCATTTTTTCTTTTTCTATTCTCCCTTTCCTTCTTTCTTCCCTCTTTCTCTTCTCCCTTTCCTCTTCTTCCATCTTCTTCTTTCCCCTTTTCTTCTCTTCCCTCTCCCCTTTTTCTCTTCTCTTCTTCCTTGCCTTTTTCCTCTTCCCATTTTGTTGCTCCCCTTCTCCCGATTTTTTTTGTCGGGGGCAACATCTTCACTCTCCCCGGCTACTCCCACTGGTTATGCCACTTTATACAATTGCATCGTATGCTTTCCCTTGCTGAAAATTCAAGTTGTTCGCTACATTAGTCGTCTGCTCTGACCTGCTCGATACACTTTCCGATACCATCCTAAACCGGAATCCACATTTCCTCACTTGGACCTTTGACATCCCACCACTGATTTCTGAACTCGAACTCCGCAAAGGGCTTATTTGCATAAGTCCTTCCAGGCGACACCTTTCTGGATGTGGCTTAATCAGCAGTAATTTCGAGAATAAAGATGAGATTTTTTGTTATGGCCAGCTTAGATGGTGTCATATGGATTGGCATCCACTTATTTTTGAGTGTGGATGCCGGCGCAGCCGGTATCCACCACGATGTGGATGCCCATACCTTATGACACCATCTAAGATGGCAAAACAAAAATCTCATCTTTATTCTCATTCTTCTTTAGAATTGTTTAATTTTTATGCTTTTATTTTTAATATTATCCATTTGTCCAAAAATATTTTAACACATCATTCTTTTTTATTCATTTAATTGCAACCTGGCACCCCTCTTGAAACATTTTTTTCAATCCAAGAACCAAAGCTCGCGCGTGATCGTCCACGACTGCGGAAATAGGCTTTGCGTACCATGCGAAATGCACGAAGCAGTATAAACGCGCCGCTGCCGCGGTGTCCTATTTCGACTATCAAAAACCCGCGTAATTCCTGCACGCACCTATCCATCTCTACCCAGAAATGGATGGCCGGAGCTTTTGACCTAATCCAATCAAATATCCCTGTCTAACAATAAACAAAGAAAAAAGAGAAAAAAAACGTAAAAAGGGGGGAAAGACACACACGAAGGAGTGAAGAAGAATTTGAAATCTTGATCAAGTTTTTTTTTATAAAGTCAGCCCAGGCCCGTAGAGCCAGAAGTTATTGTGATGGGGGTGGCGGATTTGCCAGAAGTGGACCTTTTCGGTACAACAAAAAACCATTTTTTTTTTTTCGGCTCGGGCCTCCGCCGGTTGACCCCAAAATTTTTCAACCGTCGTCTCCAAAATTGTGAGGGGGGGGTAAACAACCACTCGTCCATCTTCACACCGTTTAGAAAAACAGTCTAATAACACCAGCCATGCGTAATGCAAATGGATACCATCTGCTTATTCAATCATATACCATCATATTCATGCACAAAGACCCTTAAAACAACAGAAATTAAGATAAGCAGCAAACTTTTACTTCACAAAGCGGACCGTCAACATGACTAGCAAAGCGACCTTCAACATCATAAAAATGCGACCCTTTGGGTCATTTTTGGGGGGTGCCTCGCACCCCTCCCCGCTACGGCCCTGGTCCGCCAAACTTGTTCGTGAACACTGAATAATAGAGTCTTTATATATAACCAATTATGTCCAAATCCATAGGGTTATTAAATTTTTATATTATCACTACAATATATATACACTGAATATTGTACAATAAATTTATACTTACCTCATAAAAACATTACAGAAATTTTGCCATCTAAATAAAAGAGGCATTAACTTCCCCACATGACACTATACATTTCTAATTTTAAAAATCATTATCAATTGTCTTGTGTTGCACGTTTTACAAATCGACTCCGTTAACGAAAAATTGTTTCAAAAAGGATATTTGATAGTCACTTCTTTTAATGCTGCCTTGTATGGTGTGCATAGTTGCCCAAAGGCTAGGCCACCCCGAAAACTGTGGATTGGCGTCAGGACATCCGGTCAATTATCTTTTGCTTCCAATAAATCCTCTCTCACAGCAGTATTGCTTTGAGTGTGAGGTGCATCAGGCACCCCGTTGACGGGGACAAAACCGTATTTAAAACTTGGGTTTTACTACTACTACTCACTACTTTTTAATGCTGAGTACAACCAATGTTTCAGAAGATTAAATATCTTTGTCCACTTCATATTAGGCCCAACTAATTATTGTTTGTCCTTCAAATCCACCACAAGGTGAAAAAGTAAATGCGAAATGCTTTTTTTCTTTTTTTACCCTCAATTTTTTTTTTATTCCTCAGGAACGAGATTTGTGACTGTAAAACCGGGTACAACCACAGCTCTTGCAGAGAATGTGAAAGATTGCCAGCCATTCCTAGCCATGTTTGTTACTAAACATTTTGTGTACAGGATAGGTATGGTAGGTGGTATGTTAATACCATACATTTGTATTGTTAATAGAATGATAATAGAGAACACATCTAACATGATCTGTACTTGGTAGCATCCACTTTTAATGTTGAATTCGGCCAGCCAAGCATCGTCGATTATAATATTTCAAAAAAGCATTTGCATGGCAAACCATTGATTTTGACCAGACAGGATTTTGACAGCAAGATCATTCAATGTATTGGTCCGCTTTGTTTTGTGTAAAACCATCCCTTTCCTTGGTTCCCACTGATTATTTTATTTTTAAGATCACGGTTGGAAACCGTCCTGCCAATCACCTGCACTGCCATATTGATGCATTAAGATCACTTGTTGAAAACGTCCTGCCAATCCCCTGCACTGCCATGATTGATGCATAGACTCATTCCTTGTTGTCTTACCAGGTTCGTACTTGATCTCGCTGTACTACGAGCATGCACAACGTACGAAGAGTAGGAATGAGAGCCTAGCTATTGGTAAACCGGAAATGACATGCCGAGCTGGGGGTGGTTAATATGTAAATTAGTCATACGTCACATGAACTGTGTATTGAACGTTAAAAAAACAGAACGAAATGGTGAAAAAAAATAAAATCAGAAAAAAAATACAATTTGACGATTCGGCAATCATATAAAACGCGCACGTTTTTTATTAATGCGCGCAGGAGCTTTGAGACAAAAAATTTAATTTATGTTGGCCTTACCTATGGAATGTATAAAAGGACGGCTTTGTGGTTATGATGGATGGAATCATTTATAGCAGTATCTTGCTATCTAAAATTAGCTCTAAAATATGATAAAGGACGGTTAATGGTGATGGAGGAATGTTTTGTTTACAGCATTATATTGCTACCTCACTAGTAATGAATTGATAAAGAGTATGATTATGATGCAGGGAATCATTCCAGCATTTTCTATTACCTGATAAATGTTATCACACAAATTACCTGCTAAGTCTTTACGATACTGTATTTTTTTCCCCCCACGTTTGACTTTCAATTGACTATTATCTTTAAACGGATACATGATATAGTTCACACATATTCGGAGATTTTTGCGTTTGTGATTGGTTGAGAGACGGTCCTAAAAAATGGTTGGGGTTATGGCCTGCAGTAATAGATTTTCTGACATTTTTTGGTTTCGGCATGAAGAAATAGGTGACGTGTGTACCAGAGCATGGCTGCTACGGGTATATTGTCTCAAAATAATATTTAAAGGCCCCGATATAACTGGGACTATTAATTAAAAAAATATATTTTCGGGAATATGGTTGAAATATTAAAAACACAAAACTGCTTTCAAATTTTGTAGTTAGTGCCCATACGAAGCACACCCCTATTTGTAATGGAACATCCCATGTGATAAACTGACGTGACAAAAACATGGCACTGAAAAGAGATGGATTTGACAACTGATTTGGAGGAGGGAATGTAAGGTACAGGCAAAATAATGATGTGTCGTGAACGGGTCATTCATGGATTTTAATGAGTTAAAGCTTGATTTGGCTCGAGGGCAGGACCGACGGGGTCGCTTCGCGACGGCAAGCGCCAGCCTCGCCCTCGGGCCAAATCAAGCGTTTAATCATGAAAATCCATGAATGACCCCTAATTTGACATCCACAGGCAGCAGAAGGGGTGCGCCTTGATGTTGTGACTCCCTCTCTCAACCCTAAATTCTGTGACCCTCTCTGCATCCCCCTTCTTGTGAAGAGCCCAAAACGACATGTGCAAAAAAATTGAGGGTGGTGTTGATGTTTTGGGAAGGAAAAACTCTTTTTGGTAAAAATCCTGAAAAAAACAGTGTTTTAAATTGACCTAAAATTGCTCTAGAATCAGGTGAAAATAAATCAAGTTGAGGAGATTTTGAAATAAATAATCCTGAAGAATCACACCCCTGATTAAAGATAGGTGGGTCTCTGCCCCTAATTTTTATGCTTATGCAACAATAATTTGTTTACTCCTTAGGTTATCGACAAAAAGGACAACAGTCATGCCTCCACGATTATATACTCTAGTGAAAATATTCATGAATATGGGGGTTGCCACTGGTTGGAAGCATGCTCATTCAGAAGCCCCATTACACACTGCTGTAATGGGGTACAATTGGTTTGGAGCATTCTGAGCTAAGATGTAAACACTTTCAGTTTTATGATTTTAAAGCTATTTGGCGGCGCTTAGGTCGCAGAATAGAAATATAAAGGGGCTCACTGTCCATGTTAAATGCCCTGATGACGGATGTCTTCGGAAGGAAGAACATCTCAGTAATAGGCTAGCTGCACCCGGGCCATTATCCATGTTTTCCTGCCAGATACATTAATGTCATAACGTGAATCGGTTATCATTTCATTTATTTCTCAATAGTATTTACATTGTTGTGAGGTTGTCACACTGTACTCCAACTCACTGCACAAACTTGTGTTGTTGCAACAAAATATACAGAGCTCAAAAAATTGTAAGCCCCTGATTTTCTACCTCTGAAGCCCAGAATCCTCACAACATTTCTGTGTGCTTTGTGCTACCAAACATCAAAAGTCGATATTAGTCTTGAATTTGACCCTGGGAAATTACAGAGGGCCTTAAATTTACAGTCAATAGAAGGAAACTGGCTTTAAAGTATTTTCTTATTTTGAGCCTTATAAATAAGAATTTGTGTGCTCTGGATATTTCTTTTTTTGGACGGATACTTCATTGGAAGAGTCAAACATCTTTGGTTATACAGTAGCAAGGAAATTATTTTACTTTGTACACTTTACAAATTTTACAACAAATACAAAGAAGCAATTATAATATAAATTTACAAATTCTTCACACACATTAGAGATGGACGGATTACTAATCACAGATTTATCATTTGATGCATTGAATTACCCATCACCAAAAAGTACCTCCTTTTCATCACTGATCAATTAGTGTAGCTATGAAACTAACGCAAACCACTAATATTGTGGAAACACCATTAACCAATCTCAACAGCTCACAACCGACATGTGCTAGCAGGAGTTTCCCACAGACAATTAAATGAGCCAATCACAACGGATGTGTGATGTGATTGGCTGAGCACCGTTGAGCTCATCTAATGATTGACACAACTGCCCCACCCACAATTAGACCTGAGCCAATCATATTTATATATAAATATACACTTGTTGTATGATGCATCAGATTTCTTTTGATTCTGTTTCAGACTGTGATAACTCGATAACAATTTAAAATCCATCTTATATTTGCCACGTATTTACAAAATACAAAATATACAACGCATCATTGTTTTCAATCACAAGTCTTGTTAATTAAATTCATTGGCTGCCAGATTACACATTTGTTGTATGATAAAATCATGTATATTTAATTCAATATTCTGAGTAGATAGCACTTGATTAAGGGAAAATCAAGTGTGGTATATGAAGTAAGAAAAGAAAAAAAAAACAATAGCCCTTTATTTGCATTTTTTGAAGATTTCGATGAAACAAAAAATTGATGGCAGAATTAATTTTCCATCTTGGTCGCACTTTTGAAGATTAGTACAGTAGTTAAATTTTATGAGAAAAAAATCTAAGCAATTTATGTAACTAATTTTAAATTTTCTGGGCTCCAACTTCATATTCAAAGACATAATGTATGATCATTCTGCAAATTCAAACTGACCTTATAATTTTGGTCTATTTTGATCACTTTCCACCCCTAATTTTCACCAAAAAAAATGAAAATTTTACAGGGATTTAGTTAAAAATCTACCCATTATTGACTGAGGACACCTTTACAAAACTACCTTTATTTTGACATTTCAAGGACAGTAACAATAATATCATTTGCAAATATATTCCTTTCTTTCTAAATATGAAAGCAGATGTTTAACTGTACAATTTTAGAAATCCTCCTAGAATGTAAATAATACACCCTTTTTTTTAATTTCATGGGTTTTATTGAAAATCAACCCATTTTTAGAAAGTGCGGACAAAAAATTTAGCTATCCAACTGTAACCATTTTGCCAAATTTAAATGATATGCATGACACAGTGCAAAATGGGTTGAAACCAGGGTATGAAAAATGTAAACAAAAGTGGTTTTACTCGGTGTCAAGCTGGACAAAGAAGTGCTGACCTCTTCCATCCAATGGCTCTGGTTGTCTGAAGGGTAAACTTATGGCCATCACAAAGTTGGTGGGAGTGACACAGTGCGTGGACGTGTGGCACACGCCTCTCGCCTAGTCTTGTACACTGTGCAGTGTAGGAAGGACGCACTGGGATATTTTCAGGATCGCTTTAGTGGCTTAAGCCACATCTGTAACGAGAGGAAGATAATGTTGGAAAACATTCAGAAAGGAAAATAATTATTTGATGTGATTAACATTAAAATGGTTATGAAATTTTTTGAAAACTACTTAGTGTCTCCAGGTAGACAAGGATTGTATATACTTAATCTTCCCTGGAATGCCAGCGCACGGACAGTGTTGTGAAAAAAAAACAAAAACCAACGTTGTGCTTGACCGGATCTCCGAAACCGGGCGACTTCGATTACAGCACGCCGCTTCTAACCGAACGAGCTATCAAGAAGGGTCGGTAGAAGTAGCGATAGATATCATCTATAGGTGTAGGTTCGAAAGGTTTTGTGTCCTTCGCTTTCCTAGCGGATGGATAGCATCAGAACTTGTATATTTAACATTACGATTATGGGAAAAAGTTGACATTTTAAAAAATTTAAACTACTTAGTTATCAAGGTAGACAAGGATGTACTATTTATTAATGCCTTCCCTGGAGATGACATGCGCACGACAGTGTTGAAAAAAAACCAACGTTGGATTGGCGGATTCGAACGGCGACCTGATTACGGCACGAAGCTCTAACGACTGAGTATCAGCAGGGTCAGGGGGTAGTAGAAAAGAGAGATAGATATCATATTATAGGTGTTAGGTGCGAAAGGGTCCTTCGCTTTCTTGCGGATAGCATCAGAAATTGTATATATTTAACATATACGATTATATTGTTTTGAAATTTAAAACCTACTTAGTTCTCCAGGTAAACAAGGATGTATATATTTATTAATCCTTCCCTGGAGAGACAAGCGACGACAGGTTGAAAAAACAAACCAACGTGTGCTTGGCCGGATTCGAACCGGCGACCTTCGTATAATGCACGACGCTCTAACCGACTTGAGCTATCACGCAAGGGCGGTAGAAGAGCGATAGATATATCTAAGGTGGTAGGTTCGAAAGTGTCCTTCGCTTTCCTAGCGGATAGCATCAGAACGTGATATTTAACATATACGATTATATTTGTTTGGAAATTTAAACTACTTAGTTCTCCAGCGTAGACAAGGATTGTATATATTTATATCCTCACTGGAGGATGACCAGTGCAGCAGTGTTGAACAAAAAAACCCCCCACGGGCTGGCGGATTCGAACGCGGACCTTCGTATTACCTGCACGACGCTCTAACCGATGACCTATCAAGCAGGGTCGGTAGTTATAGACCAGAGCGATTAGATATCACTCTAATAGGGTAGGTTCGAAAGGTGTCCTTCGCTTTCCCAACGGATAGCATCAGAACGTGTAATTTAACATATACGATTATATTGTTTTGAAATTTAAACTACCTTAGTTCTCCAGGTTAGACAAGGATGTATATTTATTAATCTCCCTGGAGATGACCAGCGCAGGACGGGTTGAAAAAAAAACAAAAAAAAAAAAAAAAACCCACGGTGATTGGCCGGATTCGAACCGGCGACCTCGAAACCTAACCCTATAGATGATATCTATCGCTCTTTACCACCCTGCTGTTAGCTGAGTCGGTTAGAGCGTAGTGCATGTTAATACGAAGGTCGCTGGTTCGAACAGGCCAAGCACCGTGGGTTTTTTTTTTTTCGACACTGTAGTGTGCGCTGGTCACTCTCTGGGAAGGGATTAATAATATAATATATACATAAAATGGTTAATTTGGCAATTCTGATGTCACTAAGGCACCAATGTAGTTCATGTGTCTGTCATTAGATGACAATCGGAGCACCAAAGATAGCAAAATACAATCAATTGCTGTTCATACACACTCTCTCTGTACTCCTGTTTTGTGGTGTGTTCTTGGTGTAAGATAATCATGGTTGAGACTATAGAGTAAAAGACTCTTTTACGGAATAAAGCTGTACAATCCTGTAATCCTTTGATCCTCTTATAGAAGATTTCATTGCTAGGCTAATTCCATGCAGTCTTACATGAAGGATGAACCTTGTTTTGTTATCAAAGTGTATCAATCATGCATGCTTAAAGGTGCATTTTGTGATTCTAGCACCTTCTGTGTTATTCATGTTCACTAGATATCATGCCAGCATATTCACAAAACTTTGAGTGATGTGAAATCTTGCAAGTTTTGTGTACTGAGCACTTGCTTGTTTCCCATAGTCCCATAGACCACTGTGCTGTAATTTTTGGTCTGTTTACTGACAGAAAATACAAATTATGAATTTTTTGCAGGATACGATCAAATTTGCACGTAAGATAGGTAAACATGGATTGCAAGGCTAACAGTTCAGATGATTTGAATTTGATTAAAAATCTCACTTTTAAGGTAGTTGGGACGAAGTTGTGGATCCACAAAAATTCCCCTTAACACGCCATCTTTATGTATTGATCCAGGTTGATACACCTTCACCGTAATGTCCAGCAAAGGCAACCTTCAAACCACTCGGGTAGGCGAATCAATTCCTACTTACCAAAGGCATTGAGTCATACAAACCTTTGGGGCAGTTGTGAATCTCCTAATTTGCGAGTCTTTCTGTCCCACCGGATCCATCTAAGAACAGACTTGATGTACATGCCTATAGAAATGAAGTGGAAAACTTGTGTAAACAATTGTCCCCTTACAAAGATACTCAGAAAAGAGCAACTTAAAGGCTGACTCAGAGATTTGAAATATATATTTTGTGTAGAAATTAAAAATAGACAACTAGAATAAAGTAGTAAGCTAAAATGATATTCCAAAGTGGAGATGAAATCGGATGTTTCGTTTTATGCAAGTAGTAAACATTTTGCATAGTATAACTGTTGCCATGGATACCATGTATAAACAACATTTCGTCTCCGGAAGTTTATAACAAGTTGTGATTTTCTATATTGAAGGACTGTGATGTTGTGCTTAGTTATTTCACACAGTGATTATTATATGGGAAAGCGTAGGGTAGCAAAAAAATGATTGGTTGAAAATGCGCTTTTGCCCTCATCGGGAAATTCTGAGTCAGCCTTTAAAGGTGCTGCCACAAAAATACCATGCACAAAAATAGAGACTTCTCTGGGGCAAAGGTTGGTGGTGGTCCCCGCACCATCACTGGAATCCTGTGAATTCCTACTGCTTGGAAGCACACATTGTCTACCTTGTACACCTTGTATAGAAGACCAGCCTGTAGACCATGACCAAAAACTCTGGCAACAATGGTTTGAAGGTGTCTTGTGTTCCCTGATAGTGTTGAACGTTTGGATTGGGCTTGCTGCTTCAATATGTTCTGGCATTTTGGGGAAGGGCGAACAAAGTTTAACACAGGGGGTAAAAAATTGAGAACTGGCGCAATTTGAATTAAATGATGGTCAAATTACTTGCCTTATCTACGGAATCTAAAAATGTATAGTTTGGTATAGATCCAACTTCAAATAAGAACGCTATGGCTAAAAATGTCAAAGGTCAAAGGTGATAAAAAAATTCACCCTTTGCATACCAGCTCGGTTTATTTTTGTTCTGTGATATTCTAACCTTTCTGTACGGTTAGTTTCATGTAAAAGCTCATTCACTGATATCCAGTGGTGACAAGCGTTTCATGAATCAGATCATGAAGCAGACGATTTGTAAGTGTGATGTCATGGCTTGCTGAGTCAACTTCACATCCTCGCGGCTCGAAAACAGGGCGCTCGATGTTTATCTAGCTCGTTAAATTTATTAACCTTTCATCAAAGGTAGCCATGTATTATGCCATGTAAATTTGATTTACTTAAAAATGTTAAAAAAAAAAAAAAACAGAAAGTTTGTGTTTGCACATAAAAACTGGATTGAATGCAAATAAAACCGCAAGTTAATGTTCACAATCCCACTAAACCCGTATTCAAACTCATTATCAATGCAGAGTTGTGTTGTTAAACCCTTATTTCTTTAAAAACTTTAAACACTTTTGAAACTGGTTATCCTTTTTTCCATCAAGTGTGTGTCCCAAACAAGTTTATGTTTGCGCATTGACCCGGGGAGAGATTATGTCAAATACTTAAAGCTATAGATCACTACTACCACTGTACTGGACTATGAGTACATCGTGCTTAATGGTGATTATTCAAGATCCCTCATTGGTGACACAAAGATGCAAACACTATTGTATAGGCATTTGGAATCTCTCCTTACCATACGACCTAAAGTATAGTCCCATGTTCAAATATAATCCCACCCCAGTTTTGAAAAAAAGAAATAGATACACAAATCCCTTTGCTGGAAGGCGATGAGAGATTAAGTGCATAATTTTTGTTACTACCCAAAACAGAGTAATGATATACTTTGTGCGGCCTGAAATAGGGAGTGACGTCATAGCTTGACACAGTCAAACATAAACGGGTGTGAGAGGAGAGAGAGAGAATCACAGTAGCTGCAGCTGTAATCGCTGCAGTACACAGTCGGCGTGCGAGATACGGCATATGCACAATACTTGTGCGAAAGCTATGACATTACTCTTAGTCAGGCCGGACGAAGTATGTCATTACTGTTTTGGTTTAGTTTCTTTGTTGTTGGTTTCTTTGCAAAAATTCATTAGGTCTTATGCTTCATTAAAGGTCTTTGTTGATCTTTCTAACCTATTTGACCTTGAATAAAATTATTGAATGGTTTGCTCTTGAAAAGGCTGGACATATTGATGCTTGCCTGGGTTATGTTTAGAATTGGCGATCCCATTATATTCCTACCCCTAAATTTACAAGCTAATTTCTGGGTAAAACTTGGTGGGGACATATACTGGGGGTCAATACAGTATGTCTAAGTACCTCTGAGCATGTGGGTGTTTATTCAAGGAATTCAATTAAGTGACAGGAGGAGATTTTTTGTTGAGGATATGAATCTCTCCAATTTCACTGGCTCGGTTGTAGGACCAACCTTCCCGAGAAGTTGGGAGGCGTTTTTTTGGCCCACCAGGTGCAAAAGAAAACCCGCAAACCTTGTTTTGCAACTTGGCTGCTGTCTGACGTTCCCATAGAAAACCAATGCTTTGACTTTCTGTCGTCACGACAGAACTACTAAATCATCACCTATTAATAAAGATGGTATATTCGGATTATTCACTTCAGGTGTGATCTAATACATTGGTAAGCCCATTCAATTGTAAAAACCTCGGTTCAAGAAAAATGGGGGCGCTTCTTTCTGGAAACTTCATGTTCTTTAAGTCTCTGTTTCAATAGCCATTGATTTAAAATGGGGGTGGAGTTATGAGTTGGATTTTATTGGTGTGCCCATGTTATTCTGGTCAATTTTGATACCATTTCTAGGATCTAATTTTTGCAGAAAATGGTGTACATCTTGTGTCATTACCAATCAGGTTATTGATTTTTGGTTGCAAGCCGCCCTTTTATACTCTGTTCAGTTAAGGTGGAACATTGACCCATTCTTTTGCCCTTTTATTATTTAACATCTTTTCGAGGAAAGGTTTCCAAAGGTTGTGCCAAAAATACACACTTGAAGCTACATTTTACCCACATGACCTTGGCCTCCCTGTTTATTTCAATGTACTTTATCAAAGGCCATTGTTCCATCTTGATGTGGAAACACTATAGAAAACAAAAATCACTCACCATTCTTTCTGGTGTTTCTTCAATACTTCTTGATCATCAAGCACAATATCAAAAGTCTCATAAGCCAAGCAAGTAATGGGGATGGTGCTACTCCTGGCATAGTTCTGCTGGGCACCAGTCAGGAAAGCTTGCGTGAAGAGCATCACCGATATCCAAGGGAAGAAACGGGTGGAGAACCAGTGTCATACCAGTCCTGCAGAAAAAAACAGCAAGGTGTTAATTACTTTTTTGTCTAAAAATCAACAGATCATGCCTGAAAATTCCCTCGGTCAGAAGCAAGAAGCAATTCCAAAATTGACCCTTGTGACCTTGGTAACGTTGAAGGTCAAAGGTCATAATCCATTGAACATGCAGTACACCCCTATGGGGTTCATCTATCAAATAAGTTTCAGGATCCCAGAAGTAGTGGTTCTTGAGATATTGTGCACACGAATCATATTGTAAAATTGACCCTGTAACCTGAAAACAAGGTCAAAGGTCATTCTCCATCTAGCTCAATATAGACCTGTATGAGGGACATCAACCAAACAAGTTTCATGATCCAAGCATCTGTGGTTCTTGAGCATGGACATTTTGGATGCAAAAATAGATACACACAGACATGATCACAACAATAGCCCTATCCATTTGTGATAGCCAATGGGAAAAAAAAGAGCAAATTAGGACAGGGGACAATTATAAGGTTTTACAAATGTGGATTGTAGTAACATTTGACCTCACTTGGGTATTGAGCACAGACATCTGTAAAAGCTTATTGCAAAACATACAGCTGAAAGCTGCCACCATCTTTATCAGAGGAGCACATTTAAATATTTTCTAGCAGATTGCAGTGTACTCTTTCATAGGCAGATGTATTTGTATACTGAGGTATAGTCTTAACAAAGTAGTCTTTTACACTGAAATGTACAGTATGCCACATAGATTGGTAGGTTTAAAAGGATAAGCAATGATTTGCTGATCCGAAACATCAAAAAAAAATCATCAAATTTTGTATTTTGGTATTTTAGTTACTGGCATGGATGTAATAACATAACCTACAAGTGGTTGGCTTAAAATCTGTGTATTGAAGACAAGGCAGTACTTTTTACCCGATTCAGGATTTTACCTGTGATATTGAGGGACACCTCCTCAATATCCATATGATGAATTGACCAAATGACATGAAAAATGACAATTCTTTTTTCATTTGATCTGGCTCTTACCTGAAGAAATTTGAGTCTGGTAAGGAAGTCATTGACATAACTCCCAAGAGGTTTGAGCGATGGGTAGGATTTCTTCATCCACATGCCAGGAATCTTGCCTTTCAGTATACAGTTAACAACCTCCTCTAGGTCTGATGACATCACCACAAGGCCCTGAGAAACAGACAAATAGCTTACATTGAGGACTTTGAATCATGGTCCCTAACTTAAAGCATTTGTTAACCATGCACGTGAGTGAGTGATGCATAGAGAAAAAGAATTTACATATTTCACAATATATTCTAAAATCTCTTCATCAGTGAACCCCTTTCATGGCCTGTTATATGTTTGCCATAATCCCTTGGACATGACATACGCGCATGTATCTCTTTGCGTGAACTGCCCTTGCATGCAATCCAACAGTGTGTCGTATTGGAGGGAAAGCGGGCGTACGTAGTTACATGTCCAAGGGATTTTGACAAATACTATACATACACCTGCTTGAGTAGTGACTCTACAGCATCTACAGTAATCTAAGGATAATACACAGCTGTTTGAAAGTCTTGTTTATTATGACAAAACGAGAATAAAACAAAAAATATCAACGGCGACACACTTTTTACAACTAATTTGGATTATTTATGCCACTGACTTCATCCTGTGTAAATTTTACGAAATTCCATTGCGGGCAAATACGATTTTTCTTTAAAATGTAGTTTAACACGTCTCTCTATGGAAAATGGGCAAATAGAGGGCGCTATAACATATAAATCATGGCCTTTGTAGACCTATATGGCCAGTTTCCCGAAATGGATTTTTCTGATTTTTGCAGAGGTAATACCTCTTGCATATCCCTACTTATATCATTATATCAGTTCTCAAAATTGTGTCGCCACTTCTTAAAATTGCTCTAAAATAAAAGAGACGATTTGCATAAGGTCAAACAGCTGTGAATACACATAAGTGCTTGTCACAGAGATCATCTGCAGGCTAACCGAGCATGGTTCATCTGAAATACTCTCTGACAAGTGTAGCTGGGATACACAGGGTGCCATCCCCACTCAAAGCCCCCACCTGAATTCACTACATGTTACATCACTTAGAGATAAAATCAAAATACTCCACTCTCTTTAGCAAAATCATGTTTGTTTATCTTAGTAATCATACACACCACATACTGTTTCTTCCCCTTTTCTTTCACCCTCTAGATTAATTTAAGGGTTTAATAGTGTTAGCATTTGAAATATACGTTGGCCGCAGCTGTTAAACCACATGCAAATGGTCTCTTATTTTCAGAACAATTTTAAGCAGTGGCAACACGGTTTTGACAACTGATATAAGTAGGGACATGCAAGAGCTATTTACCTCTACAAAAATAAGAAAAATCTATTGTTGGCATCTTGCCATATAGGCCTACAAAGGTCAGGAATTGTATGTACTGCACCTTCTATATGCCCTTTCTCCATTGAAAGACATGTAAAACATGTAAAAAAGTATTTGTCCGCAATGAAATTTCATAAAATTTACACATGATGTAGTCAGTAGAATAAATAATCCAGATTAGTTGTAAAAATTGTGTCGCCATTGATTTCTGTTTTATTTTGGTTTTAGCATAATAAATGAGACTTTCAAACAGTCGTGTGGCCCAAAGATGGTAACTTTTGTGTCAGACTGGTAACTTTTTCCCACAGCTGGCCCAGCTGGCTTGTACCTTTTTGACCCCCACATATTTATTCACCGGTCCTCTACCTCCACAAACCTCACTAAACTTTTATTAGAAACGTTGGGCAGGTAACTTTTTTGCTGGGCTGGTTAACTTTTCAAGGTTACCCGACTAGTGGCTTTTAACTTCAGACACTGAATAGTGTTACTAGTTAAGATTGAGGTTAAATTAAATCTTGGTTTAAAAATAAATTTCAGGTTAGGTTAGAGTAAAGTTACCTTCATACTATCTGATCCTGGGAATGTTACATGAAAAAAATGCTATATCTGACTGACTGGGCAGCTCATAAAATTTGGCCCAATGCTCTGAGCATTAGAATGACATAAATCAAGATTAAGTGTACAGGCTAGCTAAGTAAGTTTAAGCTTGGATTTGAAAAATAGATGAAGAAATGAAATGGAATAACTGCAGTGTTTTAAAGCATAAACTGCATAATGCATAATCCTCACACAGCAGTATTGCTGAGTGTGAGGTGAATCCGGCCACCCCCGCTTAGGGGGACAAAACCGGATTTAAAACTTTGGTTTAACTAAACAACTAAAAACTGTAGGGTCATTTCTAACCTGCAATATGCCAGGGTGGAAGACTAGGCCATTATCCAGTATGGAAACATGTTGAGATTTTGTCCTACAGTGGATGGACATTGCTGATGATTGATTAATTAAATGAATCTGAATATTCATTGAATCTTTATACAACATATTGTTGTTGACAATCAGCTTATCTCATTACCTTGATGGCCTTCTGTATGTTAATGAGGCTAGAGCGAACAGTCTTCAGCAAGTTGTTAAACCTTCCCATCTCCTGCACAAGGACAGTGTTCATACTCTGCGTGTACGTGGTTGGGTATTTCCTGAGACCGGCTTCAGTGTCAAAGTTGTCTGGTAGCTTGGCCAGGATGTCTGATGCAACATCGTTGACAATCTCATCTGCTGATTTTGCTCCACCACCACCTGACCTTGACTGTCAATAGGAAGAAATACAGGAGGAGCATAATTCTACAGTCCTGCTTATGATTAACGAACAACCACTTGCTGTGGCTGTACATGTGACTATACAGCAATTTTTCTAATGGCGCATCCAGGTTTTACCAGTAACATGTTTCCCCGGTAATGTATCGAGAGAGGTAATTTCACAACCGTCATATAAATTTCATTTTTTAATTGTTCTACCTTTTGACCCAACTCACAAATATAAATCATTTTATGTCCCGTATTTGTTCCTATAACGCCCCGGGGCGGTGACACTTTTTCAAAAAGGGGAGGGCGTTGTCTTACAGTCACAATGGAAAGTAAACCAAACCCTAAAATCACCTTACACGCGGTTATTTTCGCTGATTAACCAATAATACAAAGAACGGCATGGGTGAACGCTTTTTCGCACCTCCCTAGGAGGTCCATTCCACTAACCTAAGAAACTATTTACAACTGTGCACATTAATGAAAACCGATTAACTACGACCGTCCCCCGCCATTAAATTCACATGAATTTAGGTAAGCTTAACTCATTTTTCTTGAATTGTTTTAAATCCAATAAATCGTAGGGGCGTGTTTATTAGAGCAGGGCGTTTATTAGGACAACACGGTATACAAGTAACCAGATCAACATATGCAACACACATATTCATTTACTTTGTATTAGCTACATATCAAACATAGTCACACAACTGTATATATTATAAATTCATTTTAACTGAGGCCTGATTCCCTTTCCAATTTTGACTGACACACCTATGAGATGCATTTTTCCTTCTTGAGTCAAGTGAAATGCCCCAAAATACAAATAACCCCCTAAAAATAAATGGACCGTCCCTCCCGTGATCCCAGGTCACACCCTGTCGGCCATTGCTCCTCCTTATCTCGTTTTGGCCCAAGCCCACATGGACGCAAAGACTAATTATGTTGTGGGGGCAGGAGAGTGGGAAGTCAACATTGGAAAAGGAATCAGGCCTCAGTTAATGATTTATAATAACACTAACATGTTTTTGACAACATCATTACACTGAGCTGCTTCCCTTTAAACCAATGTTGAAACATATGCATTAACCTTCGTGAATGGAATATTTTTCAATCAGACACAACCATACCTAGCTCCCTACTATACGAGGTGGAACATAAAAGTTTCCGAGCGCGGCTCAATGGATGCAGCCAAAGGATGGGACGGAGACACCAAAACATTAAGCCACATATGATGACATGCAGGGAATCGACATACATAAGTTGAAACACATAAATGCTCCACCTAAAGGCTATACTCCTGGCGAGTGTCATGGTCGTCAACTTAGGTTATGTGGATTGTTTTTGGTAGATTTAGTCGTGTTGTTTGCATAAGACCCTCACACACGTTTCTGTGGCGTTTCTCGTTTCCTGTAGTACACCGACGAAACGGTTGTGGGAGCCCCTCCACACATTGCCTTGGCAAATTTCGGCGATTGAGATCCCTGCGGTGGTAAGCCCACGCGGATATGATAGTAGTGACATCTGCCGTTTCGCATATTTATCTTAGGGCATTGTGAACCGTGAGATTTACGAGTATCTATTTTTTGTTTGTAACTTGGCAAATATATTGATTATTTTATGTAAAAGTATACATTTCCTAAGAAGAAACAATTGCTACGTGAACCCGATGATGGGATCAGAATTAATGTAACTTTTCCGTTTGTTTGAGAAAAATTACTAAAAAAACACGA